>JAODUE010049108.1:0-18229 GCA_027564755.1 Amblyopsis hoosieri | reverse complement strand
GAAAGGCCTGCTGAGGGGGGGCGACACTGGGGGGGGATGTGGCCTGGGCTGTGGCCTGGGCTGCGGGACAGGAACTGGGCGGTGGACCGGACGACCCTGGCACTGCTCCTCCAGCAGCGCTATGAGGGCCGACTGGTTGTTGGCCAGGGAGGCCAAGTGCTGGTACTTGTGGTCCAGGTCTTTGTACCGGCTGGTGAGTTGCTGCATCTCCGAGGTTTGGTTCAGGATCCTGTTCTCCATCTGCGCTAACTCTAGGGCATTGTCTCGCTTCCTGATGATCTCATGGAGCAGCTGCATGTACAGCTGGGTGACACGGGAGTTCATGTTGCGGCTCTCCTTCCTCAACAGCTTGACCTCGTTCACGATGCCTCCGTCCACCTCCACAAGCTGCTGCAGGGTCTCGATCTGCCTCTTTTGTTTCTGCAGCTCCACGTTCAGAAGTTCCAGCTCCTGCTTGTTCACACGGTTCTCCAGCAGGGCCTCGGGCTCCTTGGAGTTTACACAAATGGCGCCGGTCACCTTCTGTTGGGGCACGATGAAAGTGTAGGAGCATTTGTCCTGTTGCGGTTCAGGTGCAGCGCGCCTGCTCCGTCTGGCGTACAGGAATTCTCTCTCCAGGCCATCGTCACTGCTGTCAAACTCCTGGAGTCTCGGCTGATCGCTGCTGCTGTCCGAAGGGCTTCCCTGGGCTTGCTGAACCCCACAAACTAGTCTGTATGCCAGAAGCAGCCCCAGCAGAACCACTGAAGGGCGCTCCATGAGTTTGGGTCAAACTCTCCAAAGTCTGAGGAGGAGGAAGAAGGTAGGGGTAATTCATTGTAAGAATCATCGGTCACTGGCAGCATTTATTACCCCCTGACTTCATTGTTTCAACATGCTTGCCTTTGCCAAAGGGTCTCTGAGTAAGCCATGCAAAATCTATTGTTTTCTGTTGCGGTTAGGAATCCTCAGGATTTGGAGATCTCTCATTGCTTACTCACTCTTACAGGACATCAATGGAGTCCTTCACAAACTAGCTGATTGAGACCAGAAGTTGTCTGTACCCTTGTCTTAGTCTCCTTGACAGAAGTACAAAGCTCAGGGACTTTCTCTGCCCGAGGAAACCCTAGTCATGACACAATGCAACTGGGGGGCAGCTGCAGTTCATTAAAGTTTTTAGAACTTACTTTAGATCTGTTGTTTTGGTACCCCCTGCCCTCTATGATAGTCCATCCATCTTACAGGTGTGGTATCAAGATGCTGATTAAATGTCATGATTATACAGGTTTTCCTCGGACAGTTCACAATAAAAGGCCACTCTAAAATGTGCATTTTTATCACACAACACAATGCAATAGATGTCACAAGTTTTGAGGAAGTGTGTAATTGGCATGCTGACTGCATGAATGTCTTAACAGAATGTCCTTCAACATACCGGTAAAACTGCACATTTTAAAGTGGCCATTTATTGTAACCTGTCCAAGACACACCTGTGCAATAACCACTCTGTTAAATCAACACCTTGATGTGCCACTACACCATGCCATGTGGATTGATGATCTGGGCAGTGCTCACGTGCAGTGCTCACGTGCTAACGTCTGTGAAATACACCTTTTTGTGCAAACAGTAGGCTACAGTTGAAGATTTGTGAAAAATGGGAACAAATAGTTTATTTCTTTGTTTAGTAAAGTGTATTTGTTTGTAAAAGTATTCATGGTTGTTTATATGTAATAATGTTCTGCAATGGGCAGTTGCTCATTCCAACTGAGTGAGTATTTTTGTGGGTTATATTGTATATTATAGAACCACTGATTAGAGACCACCAAAAATATTGAAACTGATTGAAAAGTGTATATGCCCGCTTAGCCCACCAACTGTGACTTACACTATATATTACATAATTGTAACATATATGGTGCTGTAGGTAGGAGTTTAAAGTTACTGTGTACGTTTAGTGTAATTTGTTAGAAATGTCATAGACATCTATCAGCTATGAGTAAAATGCTATTTGAGTTTATCTGCTCTGGTTGATAACACCCCACTTATATTATACTGTATGTCAGTTCAGATTCTGCAAGTTACCCAAAGATTTCTGACCAATCATGGCCTCTTTTCCCTGATTGGTCCTTTCAAGATACAGTACCTTGCCAGTCAATCACATGAATGTGCAAATCACAACTGACAAATGTGTATTTGTCAGTTGTGATTTGCATTGGCAGACAAATGGGCTCCAGTGGGACAAGAGAAGGGCGTGGGTTTTTTGCATGCTGATTTATAAAAGCTTGTTCTTTTTTTTTATAGCAATAGCTCTCATTGCAACTTTCAAATCCTACTTACATCGGCTTTAAGGTTAAGATTAGAAAAACATTTTAATTTCTATCTCATAAACAAATTAAGATGCAAAGTCGTATTTCCTCTGCTCTGTTTGGTCTAAAAAGCATCATCAAATTAATTCAAAAGACTGTTTGAAAGTTACTAATCCTCTCTCAGCAAAATATTTTCTTTGTTTAATGGTATGCTGATCTATCTAGCAACAGTTTTAAGTAGGTTACATTGCTGTCAGGGAAGTTTGTTTAGCTTTGCTAGCAGTCTTGGATGAGGTTCTCATTGGGTGAATGCCACTATTAGGTCTTGACATACACAACTATGTATCTTCTCCCTCCTGCAGGCTTGGGCACCTTTGCTTATGGAAAATGTGAGACACTAGCAGATGATGCTATTCGTGGATCTGTTTTAAATATTGATTGTCTTACATCAGAGCACAGCTTTCACCCAAAGTGGTAAATAACACCTGGGCAGTTCTTCCTCTCTATTTTCTGTGTTCTTGTAGAGTTTTCAAATAGATGTGGAGGGTGAAGAATATGAACTCAGCTCCTCAAATTAACCATGTAGAATGCCAATAGGTCCAATAGGAACGTTAAGTAACTTCAGTCTAATCAGCCTGTTCTGGCTAACATCAGAGTAATTTGTGATTAGATTGCAGCCCTTAACACATCTCACATTACAGTTTCTACAACCTTTAACTTAGTCAGCATAGAAATGAGGCATTGAGCTCTTTGTTTCAGAAGTAAAATTGCAGGTATATGCAAAAATAACCATGGGAGTGTTCCAAGGTAATGGTGGTGTAATTTGAAGTGGAGGAGATGCCACTGAATGCCTCAGAGATTGTGACTACTGTTGAAGGATAACAAGGCATTGAACCCCGGGGGTTACTTAATTGCAAACTGCTGCATATTCGATTACAGAGGAGCCCTGACACCTCCCCAAAGCCACATGGTTCCTGTACTATCAGAAAGCATTATGGACATGCACATATTGGCCTGCTGTTTCAGACCTGTGTAAAGGTTGCAACATCAAGGCAACACTATCCAGATGCAGAACAGCCATCTTCTTCTCTTCTTACTCAACCATGAAAATTAAATAAATCATTTATGTTGGAGTAATAACTAACAGATAAATCAACTTACACATATGACAAACGGTGGTACACCCCCTAACTGGCCACAACGTTTCTGTTTCAAATTTACAATGTACAACCAACATGTCCTTTGCACTACATCACCAAGATATTTCATAACACCGATGTTCCTGCTGCATTGTATCACTAAGCATTGTGACGCTGATTGATGTGTACATTTCAAACCATTTCACAACACCCATAAGAGATCTATTGATATTCGAAGTATGACTAGGCAATGAAAGAAACGGGAAGGTAATTGTATTCCCTTACAGAGCCATTCAACATGAATCAGCCCATTTAAATGCAGGCTAACCTAATAGAGATGTGTGGGTCCTGTTCTATCCTGCACTAAGGGATAATAGCAGTATTGGGCCAGTGGCTCCTGTGGTCTATCCCCCTGGAACATACGCTTTGTGGCAGAGACGTGCTGTGTGATTGGCCTCTGCTGCAGGGGAGTCCCATGCTGGACATGGTCAGCAGATAGTCTTGCTTCAAAGACCAGGGGAAACATGTTTGTAGCTTGTAATGAAATGGTGCATTTGTGTGCATGTGTGCATGTGCATGTGTGTGCATGTGTGTGCATGTGTGCGTGTGCATGTGTGGGTGAGTGTGAGAGTTTTGTGTTTTTGGCTAATGTGTTTTTTCAAATAACAACGTTGGCTGGGCTGAAGCTCCCATGGAGCGGAGAGAGAGTCCCATCTGCCCCAGCAAAGACAGCCTGTTATTAACCCATCCATCGTCTGCCAGGGGGAACAACAGTAAATCTCCACCCATGGCTCTAATTTTACACCCCCAAGTCATTATTGTCCTACCATCATCAGTTTGCTTTAACAAGCTGCCATTGACTGACCAGTCGGTCCAGTGATTAATAACTGGTGTTGATACACGGGCTCTGCCTCAAGAACAATGACAATGGCCCAGTGGGTAAATTCACTGCCTGACCCCTTTTTATTTGCAGCCATAGAAGACTTAGCTTCAACTTCATGATTAGTTCAGCAACACAAATGGCTGTGTATCAGAGTCTTGAGTTGCTTTGCCTATACTGAATGCTCCTTTAAAACTGTACTTTGCATGCCCATAGCAAAGGCATTGTTTCCAAGCTAGTCACATAGTAATTAGAAGGTGAGTGAGTCTGTCTCTTACCCCCAGAGTCAGTAGGTCATTCCTCACATTCTCCGTCACCTCATTAGAGCCATTGGAGAGTTTTGCCAATGTGGATGCTAATGTAGAGTCAATGGCTGTGCCGACTCCGAACAGAGACGTGTTGCTCCTTACTCCTCCTAGCCTTACTGTACCTATCAAGAAGATTCACTGACCCAATGTTTCAGTTTCTGAGTGAATGCACCGTAATCACATCAGAACAGAGCACTTCTACACACACAAACATTTGCCTGCTACCGCTAAGGAGTGGACCACTTTCTGCTCTCTGTTCAAATTAGCACAAAAGTGGGCTTGGAACAGGCAGAACATCGTGCTTGACACCCATTATGGATTTGGATCACAGTCAAATTCAATTTGCTGGCGGTAATCTGTGCTATTGCATTACCTTGAGGGTGACCTCATTCTTTTCTCAAGCATGTAATGCCTGTAAGCCTGTAACATGACAGTTGGAGCATGATTCAATTCAACTGCCTGCCTGGTTTGATAGTGCTTGGAAGTATTTATTGGATCAGAGAGTTCAGACTATGGTTCAAATGTAGGTTCATTTTTTATATTCTTCTTGGCCTGTTGTTTCGTCCCCCCGGCTTGTGAGGCAGACAGTGAGGCAGGGGGTCTCGCGAATTGTTTCTATAAGCCCCAACATTCTACCTCAAAGCCCACTTATCCAAACACTTCCCAGGCAATAGAAACAAAGCTAGGATTCAGCGGGCTTGCTTCTCCATCCTGTTGAACCCAGGGGAACATCCTGAGGCTTAAGACCAGCTTGACAAGATGGTCATTTATTTGCTTGCACAAAAGGGGCCTGCTGTTTCATATGCCTCTCGTTGATGAAAATAATGTTAAATAAAGTCTTGTTTGTTGTTATTGCTTTACACTGTTAATAACAATATGATAGAGAACACCTACAGTGCCTATTCACACCACATCTGTCTTTGTTGAGTGATGCCTTTGGTATGCAGTCTTGGGTCTAGTTAACACACTGTCCAGCATCACCTGAGCTCACTTTAATATCTCTCTAGGAAATGTCTCTGTGAAATCATAAACAATAATGAATTGCCCTTTGACAAAAAAATACATAAATAATAAATTCAGACAATCATAATTCAAAGAAGACCATTAATCAAACATAAGACATTTGAATTGGGTGCTGCTTTTCAGCTCAGTGGCAGCGATCATGGCATGAAATGTCCTCTGTAGTCATACACATCAATAATAAAGCAATCAGTCTCTCCATTTATCATCTATCATCTATTATATATAAGATCAAATCTATCGCAAATGGTCAGAGTAAAAGTCAAGCAGCTTAGCAATGCTTACAGGATAGTTGCTGACTGTCGATTTAGGATCCTTCAGTTGCCTTTCCCTCCTAGCAGACCTGATTGAAGTTTCTCCTGGTAGAAAGTCATACCAAGTGTGAAACCTGTTGTGTAGTGTCTGTCTCCCCCCGCCTTCTCTCTATTGGTTTTTTACTCACTCTTTGACACCTAGATCCATTCCGGCTTTGATTTTAAGGTTTCACTGAACCAACAAGCTCAGTTTGTGGAGTTTTCTTCTGTAAACGAGCGAATGTTGCCAAAAATCCACCATTGGAGAAGACAGTACCTTTTCGTTTGCTGATGGAGATTCCCAGTGAAGTAGCGAGCCTCCCGGGCTGACTGTGTGTCCACTGTGTCACGGTTTAATCCATCACTGCCTTCCTGCTCTCAGAGTCACTGTGTAGAATATACACACCTCTTTTCTCCCTCTCTCCTCTGTGTTTTTAAATGATGAAAACTCCTCTGGCACACTGTTTCAGAAAGCGGAACACATTCTTATTTAAAGTAGCAGGCCTCTCCCCGTCCCTCCTCCACATGGCACAAAGAAGTCTACAAGCATGCATGCACATGACACAAGCCCTAGTACACACCCTCCCACACACACACTACTCCAATTTCCCAGCCCCTGACCCTCCTCCCACCATCCTCTTCCCCCTTCCCCCTTCTGTGCAACACCACTATTTATGGCTGGGCCCGCTGGTTACGGCAGTGGACAGTGGGGATGTCACACTCATGGCTGATTCTAATTGACCGTGAAGGAGATTTCGACCCTGGGGTATAAACAGCACATGGGTACAAAAGGATTCAGGTGGTTTACCAGTGTTGGGTCTGACCGTGGGACTGCTGACCCTAGTTTGAGTTGTGGAGATGAGTCATGTCTGGTGTGGAACTATTTAGCTCCTTATTGCTTCTCATTGGCCACAAGTTGCCGCAGATCTGTAAAATGTCTCTAAGATGTCTGTTGTCCTTCCTTCCTTGAATCCACAGTTTGTTTAGGGATATTGACGTAATGGTATTAAATATAAAGACCTGTCAGACTGATGAGCCTGCCAAGGCTTTGTAAACTATAAAGGATGGTATTGGCAGGTCGCTTTCACTTGGGTGGTGTCTGTCTCTGTAACATTTTCTGTTTTCAGTATGACCCGGATATTTACTGTCCAGTGAGCAGTGTTTGTAACGTGCTTTCCTGTTTTTACTGGGAGGTTTTAATAGACTAAATAGTTTTCAATCGTGAGCTGATAAAGACTTCACTGAAGTCATATGTGAGGTCAGTCAAGCACCTGTCAGCAGTCACTACATGTTGAAATATGTCTTTGCATATGGTGTTGTCTTTTCATTCTCCCACACCTGCTGAAACAAAATATGTTGCACCCAAAATATTCTGATTCAGATGCTTTTTATTTCAATTAGGTGTGGTGTGTACTGCTGTATAACGGGCATGCTAACAGTCAGCTCACAGCAGGTTAAACATATATTCTGTTTGTACAAGGCTGTAAATACAAAGCCCTAATTTATTATCATAGCATGGTGGAAAATAACTCTCTAAGTTGGTATATGCAACCTTATTTACAATGTACAGGAACTGTGATTTCCCCTGCAGCTGTATGTTAAATGTCACTTATTTGTGTTTGGGCATACACTCTAAGCAAATAGGAAGTATGCCCAGTAGGTACAGGAATGAATACAATAATAAATAGGACAACGGGGTACACTCCTTCCATTAGCCGTGAGTTTTACTTGTTTTGCATTTAGGCTACCTTAGGCTGCAAAACTCTTATTGGCTCTCAGCAGACAGCTATTGTTAACGGCACACACATTTGACACACATGTACAATTCATTAATTAGTTTAATTAATTGAATTCATAATTCAAATAATTATTTAGTTGAAAACTATTCATAACTATTATTGTCTCGTGTGTGCTATCATGTAGTGTTTACCTACTAAATGAAATAAATGATATTGACCTGTTGAAAATTTATAATATGAATCACAAATCCAAGTTTAAAATAGCCAGGAAGAAAGGCTATTGCTGTTTTTCTTACATGCTTTGTAGCTCTGTACTGTGAATGAAACTATGACAGTACAATATATGGGTGGTCTTGACAGGGGTGAAAGGACAGGAGAGAAAAAATCCTGGCAAAAGATATGGGACAAAAAACATTACATTTATTTCATAACTGAAGGTCTCACGTTTAACAAGCTAACCTCAAGCGGGAATATTTGATGGAAGCAAATGCTATTAAACATGAGGACACACACCATATGTGGTTGTGAGTCCTGCATGTGTTGGACTTCTGTTTCTTTCTCTTTGTCCACTTATGTGCTGTGTGTATTGTTGGCCTCTGGTGAATGAACCTGACTAGGTTAGTATTGAAGGTGAGAGCGACTCATTAGGCCTTCTGCAGGCATGGTGTTGGCTAAAGGGATTAGTCACCACCACCCCCCACACATACACATACACACACACACACACACAACCCCCAACGTGCAGAAAAACATCCCATAAAATGTCATAGGAAAATGTTACTCCCATGTTAAAAATGTAACCAATCAATGTGTTCAAAAGGTGCAACAGTGGGACCACATGAGAGAAATCATGGAAAGTGGGTTGGAAATGCTTCACAGATGGAGGCTGACGTAGGTGATTGAACGACCAGGTTGGTGTCTGGTTGTTAAGTACTCAATCTTCAAACAACAGGAAGAATATAGCAGCATCTGTGACATATTGTACAATAATAATAATAAATAAATAAATAAATAGCACAGGATTTGACTTTAAAGTGGGTTTTTTTTCTTCCAAAAACATTGTCATGTACCAGCGGCCTGGTAAAACCATCCTGAAAGCTCTGTCTCTACGATTTGCATATAAGTCTAGGAACTCTTCATTCAAAACAATGGCTGCTTTCTGTGGACTGAATGGTTGCTGCGTTCAGTAAATTGCTTTCAAAGATGTTTGCTGCAGTTAGTGTTGCGGGTGTTGCTCAGTGATGTGGATTAAAAGCCACTTATTTGGAACCTGTTTCATTGTTCTAAAATGTGTGTGTATATATATACACACACACACACACACACACACACACACACACACACACATACATACATACATACATACATACATACATACATACATCTTTCTACAGCAAAATCATGATAAGTGCTACTGTTTGGTGCTTCTTATTTTTGTGGTGTGTAATTGCCATTTCATTGTATTGTAAGCCAAGGCAAGTATATACTTTTAGAGAAACTTTTTAATGTCTTAAGATTCAAGATAAATCCACTTAATGTACTCAACATGATATTCATGCATCACTTACTGTATTGAAGATGCAGTTGCATTTACTCCGATAACAGACGTTGTTAATATATGTGTATATAAGATTTCCTCATCCTTCATGTGGATGAGCTATATCTGTCAGGGTGTCAAAGGCACTCTTCTGAGCCGGATCAGACAAGGTTCGTACCCAAGCAGACACACCTAGACATCAATGATACACACAATATATTTAAATCAGCAGGCACAGGTAAAAACAGGGGCAGGCACATATCCAGCAAGGTGCAAACAGCAGTCAGTGATTCAACCGGCAGAGTGGATCCGTCGGTGCACCAAACAGACAGACAACACTGGGCGAGGCTTGTTGAGGGACATATGCAGGGAAACTGGGACTGATTGGTGAATGGGGATCGCCTGGGAGACCAACAAGATAGAGAGCATCAGAAAGAAAGTGTCAGAGAGCGTGGTTGTGACAGGACCACCCTAGCCACCCCTGGACAAACAGGCAAAGTGGAATTTAACATTTTAATCCCTTTGTAGCTGCCTTGCTTATAATATTGCTTCTGCACCTGTGCACTTGTGCCGAAAATGTAACCCCGCGTTCACTGTGGGTAAACTTACAGTTGTGTTCATTCATCACTGACTTCTGATCCATTTCCAGTCTGCTAAAATACATGATGTTGCTGCTGAATGTGAAGACTTAATAATGAGGTAAGAAAGTTACAGAGAAGAGAACTGAACAAAAGTAAAATGCTACTTTAAGGTCAGTGTGTGCTTGCCCAGCCACAATGAATGGTTTTCCTGGGAACCTGTAGTGACCTAGTCACCCCTGGCCTACTTGACTGACATCTGTTAAAACCGGGTAAAACACACAATTACTGTACTGTATGCTATTTTTCACCTGTATGGTTATTACTGTAATACTGTGAAAAAGACGATCCTCTGGCAAATTAATCAATATCCAAATATTAATAAGTTCCTTGTGGCGTGGAAAGAATTTGGTTAATCTGTCCGGGTCGTTAGTGCAGGCTGCTTGGTAGAGTGACCTATGGAAGCTGTTCTGCTGGGAGAGAGAATCAGGAGAGTTTTATGATCAGTGGAAAGAATGGAACGGGCTCGGGATTTTGTCAAAATCACCCTGACTGCTTCACGAACCGCCAAATGAAATCAGTAAATGGGGACTGTGTGAGATATAGGAGAGGGGTTTCATTCAGTCTGATGATTAGCGTATTATAGGATGCCTGCGTGGCCTCATACAGTATGAACAATTGCTGTTACAAATGTGTCCAAATGATTGTCTTATGATTTAGGGTGGGAATGGAATCACAAGTAATATTTGGCATAGTTGGCCGTATATTCATACCAGAAAATATATATCTTATAATGAAGAACTCTGCAACTTTACTGTATTTGGACAGAGCAGATATTTCCTTATAACTCTTGACGGGGTAGCCTACTGAAACAAGTTATTGTTAAATATATTTCCCTTTGACATCTTGCCATGCACTATGCAATATAAGTGTAAGGCTACATCACCTATTTGTCATGATTGTGAAAGGTTTAGCTCTATGGTTTCCAGACGGTGTTTACAAGGCAAGTTTCTTTACGTCACTTGGAAGGAAGCCAAGGGAGCATGGCTGCTAGCAGGCTTGTTGGCAGGATCTCTGTGAGATCCATGATATAGGGGTTAGTGATAGCAACAAATGGAGGCCTGTGTCAAAGGATTGCTCCACTTGAAGAGATAATGAAAAGTGATGCAATCAGGAGATGAAAGGAAATGGAAGATGTTCTTTATAAATTCGATCCTCTTCCAGAGGGAGCCTGATGTTCCTGCCATCTCAAGTGGATATAGTGATATAAGTGAGGCGTGAGGTTTTCATGGTAAACACATGTAGTTCAGGCTTGAGGGGTGAATTCAGGTTCAGGTTTCCATGGTCTTTACAGTAAATCATGTGACACAATTTTACATTTTGCAGCAGCATGTTTGGCCTATAGCCCCCCTAATATCTCTCTCTACTTCCCTGTAATGTCCCCTTATACAAAATAATTCCTAAGTAATTAAACTCTGGTACAAACATTTGCTTCTTGCACATTCATTGTGATGTATTTGTTATTAATGATTTTTTACATTTTAAATGACACAAAGATAAATGCAAGGACAGGACATGCCTAAGCTTTAAGTCAAACGAGTGACCCTTGGGACTTAAACAGCAGTTTATATGACACTTTTGCTTTACAACAGTAATGTTTGTATTAAAATTAACATACAGTACTTGGGTAATGGGATCTATAAAGTAATAATGATTCTTTACAGAGGGACCATATCATTTTTTTAGTTTTTTATGTAGTTTCTGGTGACTGGTCTGCGCAATGTTAACTGTAGTAGCTGAAGCCTGTTTTCCACTGGATCCAACGACTTGCATTCAGAGAACAAGGTGCGTTTTGTTGCTGTGTATTTAGGTTCAGGTCTGCTAATTTTAATGAGTGATGTCTTGGGAAACAGTACAAAGAATGAAAGGTCTGGCACCCTGACCCCGGCTAAACCATAGCTCATTTACCTTGTGTTTATAAAACTACAAGTGATAGCAGGGGACACCCAACCTCCCAAGTTCTAAGACCCATACTCATTTTGATATTGCTATGAGTAGTATAGGTTTAGGTCAAGGTGTAGGCCAACCTACAGAAAATGTTACTCTACAGTACATTACATGCACACCCAGAAACTAACTACAACAGTTTTGTTGTAACACCAGAGATTCTATGTCAAAACCATTAGTCTACTTTGTAGATATTGAAAGGGAATAGACTATACGTATACTATTGTATACGTCTGCTAATTAGAAGAGCCTGGTAGAATAATACTAGAAGCACAACAATGTGATACCATTCTGGTAACACTGGAACATCTCTCGTTCATGCAAGGCAGTAAAATCAATGCAATGAACATATACCATGTCTCTCAATGTTACTGTAGTTTGTCTCAGTTCCTCTTTGTTAGAAACATTGAATGACTACACATTCAGTCCCAAAAGACTGCCTTTTTGTTTTCAATGTTCCCCAGTTATCATTATTATTCCAAAAATGTCCAATTACCAATTTTATAAATATATTATTAGAAGAATCCATGGACCTAAATCTCTGGGAAGTACTTGGCCAGTTTATGTGGTCAAGTGTGTCTTTTTCCATTCTTGTGTCTCAAAGGCATCTATATTAGTGTGACCGTATAATTCATTTAGAACCTGCTGTGAGCACTATACGGTTCCTGGCATTTTTTGTCTCAGAAAGCAACACGCCTTAACCTGGGTTCCACCTTAGTGGCATGGGACATCTGTAAAAAAATTTAAGACCAAAAATCTAAAGTGTTTCCTGTAATATGTGGTATTTAATTTGTTATGTTTTGTGGTTGTATGTTATTTCAGCAGGCCTGGGGCAGACCAAAGCTATATTTGGTGCATGACCCAGCTTGCATGTAAACGGGGTCCATAGAGAAAATCTAAGCACAAAAAAGGGCTATGCCATACTGCTATGGGTCATGCCTAAATGTATTAATTAATAACATTCAAGATCAACCTTATGTTTCACTTGTCTTTACAAAGTGGTCAATAAGTGCTTTATTTTTTTATTTTTTTATGTACTATTATATTTATATATTCTGAATTGAACCCTAGTACCAATTTAGTTTAGGATTTACAATATCTGTCAATTTGGTCCACCTGTTCATACATAAATATATACATACAATATATATACATACATATATATAATATGAGACTTGATGGCCGGTACTGGATTGGCGGCTATCTTTTGAAGTGTGACAAAATAATTTGTCTTAGATCACACAAAATACCATCCAGTGCCATGACCTTTGGGCTTAGTGTACAATACAATGTTGTTGGAGGGCGATATTGATGTGGTCACACAAGGGAAAATAGACCACATACTCAAAATGCAAGTCTTGGAACAATATCTTAAATAAGCAGCCAAAGGTGTGGCCATCTTTCTTTCTGACATACAGATTTTGACATGACTAAAGCATAGTTATGTGACTTAAAGCCCATTCCGACCCTTTGCAGTATGTAAAATAGTCCCATATCAGGAATATTATATTACAGTATTAAAGTGTAAAATTTAAATACATTCTGCATCTGGCTGCGTTACTACTCAACTTGGCGGCAAGTTTCGCAGTGGTAGAGTGGGGCAATAGGTGACCAAAAACTCGCTGGTTCAAACCCTGCTAACTCCTCACCAAGTGTCGAGGTGTCCTTGAGCAAGACACTAACCCTAACTGCTCCCGGTGGTCAGGTGTCTCCTTTCTGACATCGCCATTGGTGTATCTATGTTTGGGTGAATAGGTGAATGTGAGGCAAATAATGTAAAGCGCTTTTGTTAAAAGTGCAATATAAATGCAGTCAATTTACCATATTACCTGTTTTCATATTTCACATGACTGGTCAGGACAACTTGTGCACCATGGTATCCACATTTCCCACTGTGTTGCATGGATCAGCTGGGAGTTTCACTACACATGCAAGCCCAGTTTGTGCAATCAAACACCATGCTAGAACATGACTAGGTGGCAGAGGGCTATAGCAACTAATTCCCATGGGATTATTTTATGACTCAGCTGGCTGCTTTGGTAAGTATTTACAGTACTTCATTAATTTTTCATTCATTTGTACTTCAATAATTGATCAATGAACCTCAATCTGGCATTAGGTTTGTGTCTTAACAATGTACAGTTATGCATATCAAATATGCAGTCCACCAACAAACATATACTGACAGGAACATAATATGCATGACTGCTTTAATTCTTGTTTTCCCTGTATTTCCTCTCAGAAGACTTTATGAGATAGCTCCTGTATTTTTATTAGATATATCCTACAATTCATCCCACCAGGAAGAGAATGTTGATTAGATTTTCCATTCAGGGTGTCTCCTTGGTGGTTTTTGTAAGTTTACAATTCATTTTCCATGGTTTCCTCTATAAAAACAGTAGTTTACCAGTTGTTGGAAAGCCTTGGCTGTCTCAATGTCAAAAACAGAAGGGAATCTTTATCTGCTTTGAAGGAACTACTTGCTCCATTACACTTGGTGTCTTGATAGCTTCTACATGTGTTAGGAGGAAGTCCTTGAGCAAACAGGAGAGAATATCCATGCAGCATTACCTCATATAACAGATCATTCTTAGCTATTACAACTCTACTGGTATAATGGAGGATAAAAATCACCTCAAAACTAAACACTTAAGTTGTCTTAGAAATATTCTCTGGTATTCGTACAGCCTAAAGCAGGAGATACAATACAACTAAAGTATAGCTGGGGAATTTTCATATTGTATGCCACTTTTAAAAGTCCAGGAAGAAAAAAAACACTTAAGCTTGAGGTGGAAAAAAGTAGCTATGGATGGGGTCCAAGTGGTAGCTGCTGAGCTTAACTTGCAGACTATAGCACATCTTCATATCAGAGCCCTGAGGATGGAAGAATACTTATGATTGTGTTATTGTTTCCCATGTTTTCCCACCCTCTGGTAATATTTTCCAGATTAAAGTAAACAGCCAGGATTGACTCCATTTTGCGGAACTAAACCAAAGGAACCACAAAATGGGAATTGCTTTTTCCACTGTGTATGAGATAATGTGTTAAGAGTTGTGTTCTTGCCTGGAACCTGCTGCCAACAAGCCAGAGCATTATTTCCAGTTTATTACCCGTCATGTTTGACAAATGCTTTTTAGGTATGATTTTCTTGTAATAGCATCAGGCTATCAGAACAGAAATGATAGAGGTAGACTATATCACTAAGATACTGTAGAGTAACGTAGAGTATGTTGTATGATGTGATATGATGTATTTTCAGGTTGAAAAGCTAATATCAGCAGTTGACGCCTCTGGAAACATTTAAAAGTGTTTTTTTATTTGCTATGGAGTGATCTGGCCACATGTTTACAACTGTAAGCCTCAACATGGCTTAGCTGAAGCAGTGAGGCATTTCCTGGACCACATCAGACCACTATATAAGCTTAATATCCGCACACGTCTGAACAAGCACATGCACACACTTTACAGTATCCCCACAGAGAGGGCTCCTTCCATTGCCCCAAGTTGAGCTCATTATTGGCTGTGTGTCTGCAGGCTCCTTGTGCTGTTGGGCTAAACATAAGCTGAGAACGGCACTCGAAACCTGGACACATTCTGTTTAGCCTGTGAGCTTAACCTGGAAACTTGTCTGAGCTCGCAAGTTCCATCTTTAAGTTTTTCTACTTATTTAGTCTGAGCAAGGAATTATGACAGTGTTTTGTGAAAGAAAAGTATCTCCTGGCCAGATGTTGGATGTTGGTATGCTGGACTGTATTTGTATCCCATGGTTACAAGTTAACATCCTAGCTGGTTGCATAAGTAATTTGTTGGCCTATAAAGTACTTGGTCGCAGCCCCAGACAAATGCATATTCATTGGTGTTGACATGATATGGGTCAAAAGATTCTGAAATCACTGCTGAAACACAGCCACCCTCTCACTTGCTTCTTGCAGTGTTATGTGTATGCTACTTTTTACACACATTTACACACTTTTAAAGGTGTCAAGTGTTTCATTTCCTCCATGTGGTGGAGTGTACAATTATTTTTCCTTTGACAGATCATTTAAAATGTCTATTCACTTCAGTGTCATTGTTGGTTATACTTGATGTCGGGACATTAAACACTTGCTGAGTGTACTCTAAAGTTATATTCACCTTGTACCAGTTTTCACATAATAGTTTTTTTTATTGGTTTTCTTCAGCAAAACTATCAGTCTCCACTTTCAAACAATGGGGTACCTGTTGATGGATTTATCATACAGGTACAATATATCTGTATATCTGTAGATCTGTATATCTGTATATCTGTATACTTAACATTAAGATCTGTATACTTAACATTAGCTGTCTCTGGGGTTATCACTTTAGTTCCTGCATATTTACTTGGATGCTCTTAAGGTAGCAATTAGCTACGCATCCATTCCAAATCTATATTGTTCCACACATGGTCAGTGTATTGATTCAGTCGCACACCTAATCAAAGAGAAGCTCTGAATGTTGCTTATTTACGGTAAATGCTATGCTATATTAAATGTTTATTTAGGGTGACTCTTAATATGACTAATATAATATAAATGCACAATATTATTCATTCTTTAGGGACATAAGGTCTTATGGTGATTTCCTTCTTTAAGTATCAACTAGCTAAAGAAGCAGTTACCTAATGATTGTCAGTCATAACCTCTATGTACTTAGAGCAAAGTTAAGTTCTGACAGTTCAGTTTAGTCAGCTCTTTCCACTTTCCACATTTAGGATACCTGTAAATGGTCCTAGAGTCCATAGACGTTAGATATTAGTCTGTCTGTACACATCTACCTTATCATTAGTCTCATAATGGTCATTATTGAAATGTACTGAAAAAGTATCAGAGCTAAAAACGGTCAGTGTATGAATGGCCTGCAAGGTTTTATTATCTCTTCACAACCAGTAATAAATACCATTACAATATAGAGTCTATATCAGCAACCAATATTTTTATTGTTCATAGCTTCGTGTCACTCTTAAAATAATTCCTTTACCTTACATTGTCATTCCCTAGCAACAAATTCCCTTTAAAAATGTTTGGACCTTCCCCAGCGGGGTCCCAGACCCCAAGGGTGGAAACCATGCTATGGACAATGAAGCCAAAGAGCTGATGGAAAAGCCATCCCTAGTGAGACAGACTTTATTGCTTTCCAGCTTCGATGTCCCATATGAGGTAATTTTGGTGGAATGTCCATAGAGCAAAGTAAAAGTCAGGTCAAGCACTTAACCTGTTTGTTTTGAGCATTACATTTAAAATGTTTCATGTATTTTATCACGAAGAGTATGTGATATTTGATAGCACTCTCCAAACCTCTTTGGCACAGTTTAAGCATTGGCTAAAACATAACTATCAATTTTAACTCTATGTTAAATAAAAATACTGGCAATCTGGCTGTAGTGGTAATTTCTAAACCGAGTTAGAATTTATATTCTATTAAATACATTTGGGCCTTAAAAAAATGAATGAATATAATCTCTCCACCTAGTCCTGGGTCTTCCCCGAGGCATCCTCCCAGCTGGACGTGACTGGAACACCTCCCTAGGGAGGCACCCTGGGAACATCCTTACCAGATGCCCGTACCACCTCAGCTGTCTCCTTTCAACATGCAAAGGAGCAGTGGGTTTACTCCAAATTCCTCACAGATAGCCAAGCTTCTTACCCTATCTCTAAGAGAGACGCCCTCCTGAGAAAACCCATTTCGGCCGCTGGTAACTGTGATCTACCTCTTTCTGTCACGACCCACCCTTCATGACCATAGGTGAGGGTAGGAATTAAAATTGCCTGGCAGATAGAGAGCTTGGCCTTCTGGCTCAGATCTCTTTTTATCACAATGGTGCGGTACTATATGACCCATATTGAATTAAAGGTTGTTTGCTTTAGTTATTCTCAAAATATAATATGCTCCCTTAAGATCTAAAATTCTAAGGTTATAACCGCAGAATAGTTATATTCCACAGCTGATTGCCATTACTGATGGAAAAGAAAAATGTTCTTTCTTTTCCAGTTACCCTGCGGCACAGTGCTAAATAACTGCAATAGAGAGGTGGTAATGTCGTTGTTGACCATTGTATGTATTTTGTGAATTGTTAATTGTCAATGATGTGTGGGCGGGGTGATGAACTGGTGGACTTCCCAGTGGGGACGGAATAGAGTGAGTAGTAGAGTGGCAACAGGTGTTCAACTGACAGAACTGAGTGGTGGGGACGAACGCACTGGATGTTAAAAAGAGGATTTGTGCAAAGGGAGATGCGTGGGACCGAGGGCGAGCAGAGACGGCAGATGTATTGGTGGCAGAGGACCGAGGCGAAGGACGGCGAGATCGGGAACGACCCTAGGCGATGCAACGCAAGCTAAGTATCACTGAAGGGACGTGACTGGTGTCAAGGGGTGGGGAAGTTGGTCGGTCCCGTAGAGTCACAGATCACAGACCGGTGTTG
>JAODUE010049088.1:0-18238 GCA_027564755.1 Amblyopsis hoosieri | reverse complement strand
CCGCTCCAATGTCCCCTCACTCGCGAACAAAACCCCGAGGTACTTGAACTCCTTCACTTGGGGTAAGGACTCATTCCTTACCCGGAGCAGGCACTCCATCGGTTTCCTGCTGATATAACTGTCCTGGATGTGCATGCTATTTAATTTCGTTCTGTCTCAACATATCCTGCAATTAATCGCCCATTGACTTTAAATTCAATTGTTTCTCGTCGTTGCTAGTCGCTTGCAGTGTGTCCAGAGCTTAGTGCTACAACGGAGTGTAACTCCTTGTTTGTGTGTTTGTGTGGAACTGGTTGCAGGAATAATTTCCCCTAGGGGACAATAAAGTGAACTTGAACTTGAACAAAATCCAAGTAAAAGTGTAATTTATTTGTAATGTATTTATGCCTGCGGGTGGGGGGCCCTGTGCACGTTCCCAGGGCCGGCTTAATCCGTCAGTGAGTTTAACGTCTTACTTGGTCATGGGCCTTTTTCACATTTCCTGGATACGACTTCCACTTCAACAAGCTGAAGCGCATCAATGCTTCCGATCGGATTGTATACGTATTGAAAATGCTGCAAACGAAGAGGAGGGCTCATAGTCCTATGATTGTTCTATCCTATGATACCTTTAAGTACCAATTCTAGCAGAAAACAGCCTTATATTAGTTTCCATTGCTTTCCAGCAGATGAGAACCTCAAGAAGAAATTGATCATTGCTATTCGGAGGGATGAACGGCCAACGTTTAAAGTTTTGCAGTATAGTACCTTTGTAGTACCTATGCCTGCAGCACTCATTACCCCACCATTATACATAGGTAAGCAGGATGAAACTGGAAATTGGGATGCACTTCAGAAATTCTTCTTCTTTGTGAAGAGGCCTATAGAGATACAGTATGTAGTGGCATGTCAATCAAAATACCTTGCTTGTCAAGTAGGTGGGTACTGACACAGTTGCTGTGTCCCAGTGCTGTGTCCCAGACTTTACTCATAAAGGCTGGCTCTGCGAGACTACGTTACCTTGTCCGCGGGAGAGAGAGAGACAATGTTGTGGGCGTGGTTCACGGGACTCCAGGGAGCAGGTGTGTGTAATTAGAAATCATCAGCTTCCCTATTTTAAACCTGGACCAGAGAGCATAGCAGGAGGTTGGACCAAGGAAATGAAGGCTACATGTAGTGCCCGGCTGGCTCAAGCTCACCTGCACTCTACACTTGCGTAGCAAAAAGTGTTGTGTCCTCATTTTTGTAACGCAACGCAACGCAAGCGCGCCTGCCCGTTTCATCTGAAATGGCTCAGAGCACCAACTGACACGCGTTCTCGATGTGCTAAAAATACACGCGTTGCACTTTCGCTTGCGATCACGTCCATGTAGCTTGGGGGTAGACTATGAACCAGGCCTTACACTCCTCTTGCAATGTTTATCCACCATGGGGATTTCACTTTGTGGGTGGAGGGGAAAAGGGACAAAAGGAATGCAGAACAACACTAGAACATATTCTCAGGCGTTAAACATCAGAGAGAGAGAGAGTCACAGCAGTCACTGCATACAGTATACCTCGCCTTAACGCTCTCTGTACGTGTGTGTGTGCGCGTGCACGTTTGTGTTTGGGTGTTATGTGTATTTTGTGATGTATGACCTGTAATACCTAAGAAGCGCTGTTCACATTTACTCGTAATTATCGGTTTAACTAGGTCATATCCTAATCTAGTAATACCCACGCTTCATGTGTGAAATAAAACGCAGGCTTACAACAGTACACAACCATCCACGGGCGCATGCACACAACACCCAAACACACACACACACACACACACATACAGAGTGGCAATAAATCCCCACGAGACGTGTCCTGCATGTTGTCCACTCAAGTAAATAAGCGAAACAGCCACTTATTGACCAGTAATGTGTGTGATTTACAGCCTAATTGGCCCACGGGTGTTGATTGCCCATTGATGCTCTCTGACATATGCCTTTTCCATAATTGCCCATAAAGATGTTTCCTATGCAGGTTCTTTCATTCATTACAGTCATGTTGAGCTTTAGTTACGGCCCATCCTTGACTCCTGGCCCTCTGTACCTCTACAGCACAGTATATACACTACAGCAGCACTGTCTTCACATATTGCTGATCGATTTGCATTAATAATTCATCGCTTGTGGTACCAACTTAACTACAAAATAGAAATGATACTACCAGCAGAGTAGGATCAGCTGTGCAAACACGTTGTAAGCATTTTATGGGCGAAACTGAAGTCACTGGAGATTAAAGACTACTACTAATAATAACTGGTTACTTTCCAGTTCTTTTCGTACAAGAGATTATTTCAGTGTGACCTTAATGACCCGTGTGCGACTATGAACAACATAAGATGCTTATATAGGGCTGGATAGAAGGAAATTGTGTCTCTTATGAATCTTTGGATGACCAGAAATGGAGGTGCTGTGATCGATTTGCACCCCCTGCTGCGATCTCCTCTTCCCTCACACCTAAACCATACCTCTAACACAATCACAAGAATGACATATCAATAAAACCTTAATAAAAGTAGTCGAAGTGGTCTAATGTAACCCATGCTCTTAACGTTTATTAATAAGCCGCTGCTTGTGTACCGGGGTGAATCCCTGTGTGATCCCCAAAATGCCAAATCTATAAAAGTTTATTGGGGGTATGACTGCACAGTATAAGCAGGCATTGAAGCAGCTCGCAGTGGTATTGCATCTGTGTGGGTGCTGGCCCTCATTTAATCTCCAGTCTGATGTATGCACAGCCTTGGAGCACATATTCTGCAGCATTAGTGGCTTGCTCACTGTATGAGTTATATTTTGTTTCTCATATCCATCAATCTAGCAGACTTAGGCCTTTTGAGATTTATGTTATTAATCACAGCATTAGTTTAATGGCAACCGCTCTGTCGTAATGTTAAACATTGGTTACCATATGGGGAAGTTGGGTGGAGGAAAGCTGTTGAGGGAGAAAGGGGTGTACGGGAATCAAAACAAACACCCCTCATTGGTCGGAGGGCTTGTCTCAGAGGAACCATCGTATGTCCTCTGGGTGTCGTCTGCAACGATAAAAATTTCTTGTCTCTTTCTTTCTGCTGGATTTGTTTTGATGTGGCGGTGGAATTGTGGTGATCCCCACACACACGAATATCAGATATCTCTTCACAGATGTTCTTTCCTCAGCCCGGCCTCCTTAAATCAGCTCGCTCTCTTTCAGACGTCAGTGCTTAGGTGCAACTTTACCCATCTTAACTGAGAGGATATGCGCCAGCGTGTCTTGGGAGGGTTGGGAGAGCTTTAGCATATAAAATCAGTTTCAAGTCCCCGGGTGGAAAAACAAAACAAAATGTCTCTCCAAAGCCTGGCTGGTTTCGAGCTGGTCTGGTCGGCTGCCCTGGCTTGTGAGTGGCCCATGTGACCAGCGCCATGAATATCATCTCAGAGGCCTCTGGCGTTGTGGCGTCGGGATCATCAGACCACACTGCATGTGCTGCTGTCTCGCCTCTAAACTTGCAGTGTCACAGATGTAAACACTGTGTAGTTACGCCCAACAATACCATAAACACAAATGCTAAATAAGGACGAGGAGCTGTCAAGCGCCGGCCAAGTTTTGTTCCCTGGCCCGGGCCACAGAGTCCGAGGTCAAGGCTGGAGAACACCCCCTGCTCCTCTCCCACGTCCCCCTTTTCCTGTTACACAGCCCTGCAATCTGACCCGTGCATGCCTCCTCCTTCTCCTGCTCATCCTGTACCTCCTTTGTTGGCCCTCCTCGCTCCCATTTACATTTTAGTGCGTATTATTCAGTGGTATGATGAGGTAAAGGTCTGCCACGCTTGCAGTCAAGACTTCTGCTGATTGTACAGAAGACACAATGCCGCATGGAAGAGATGAAGCCGGGGTATATGACTCAGCATAATATCAGCTCTCAAACCAGGAACGTCTTAAAGAAACAATAAAACAATGACACAATGCAGTACATATGGTTATTGCAGCTGCATTTAAATGTTTATTTGGATTTGAATATTGACTGTGAAGAAAAACAGTAGAATCATATATTTGGCCATATATACTACTGCCAAAATCATTTAATAAAACAATGCGTGGGAAGAAAAAATATATATTATGCTAATACCAGAATGCAAACATAATGTCAGTATACAACATTTGGGGAAAAACAACAGCCCAACTGTCATCATTGTTCATCCATCCATCCAATATTTGTAAAGTTCCTCATGCATAATTAGGCACCAGTGCTTCCCAGAAATGCTTGAAACAAAATGTGAATGGAAGAGAAATGTTAAATTGAGCACAATGTGTTATTATTGTATTCTGTATTTATTGGCAAGATATACTTTTGGACTAGTGGAATTTACCAGATTGCACACACTGGTTTAGTAACACGCCAATGTGGAATAATGCATCAAACCACATGTTGTAATCCCGCTACAGGTGAGAATCTTTATCATAATGAGCTGAGATAGGGTTGTACACGTTACACAGTGAAGGATGACTCTATTGCAGTGTAGACGGAATAATCGGCCCTGCTTTTTCTCTACATTTTTTCTACTTATGTCATAAACATCAAATACTGCAGCAATTAGGGATGCAATACCAGATCGTATTTACATTATTACAGTCATTTCGGAAACTGCAATTGTCTTTTCCTAACCAGTTAAATCCATTTTATTATCAGCAGATTATGTCACTACTATAAAATGTGCCTGCTGGGCTTTTGACGCGGTAGCATGAGGCAACTTTACTGTCACAGATCATTGCAGTCAGGCTCTGACAGTAATATGTGTGCGTGTAAGGGGAGAAAGAGAGCAAACACATCCACAAATTGGAAATGGCTCCCTATATGTTATGAGCTATAGCCTCATAACATACATGATCAACTCTTTGATGAAAGAGGGAGAACTGCAGATATATTTCCGATCAGAAATGTTATACCAAGATGTATTTTTTACTCTACTGTGTGTGTGCGTGTGCGTGTGCGTGTGCGTGTTACTGTACATTTCTCTTTGTCTTTCTGTTATCTTTTCTATATATTTTTTTCCTCCACTCTCTTTCTATGCTTTAACACCCTCATTTGTCATCTACAAGATGATTAAAGGCTCGTTGCTGTCAAAGGGCCAGCCAAGCAGTTTATTAAGCAGGCTGCTAAGTATTCCTTCCAAACACAAGAACCAATATCTTCTGGCAGGTGAGCGAGCAATCTTTGAAGGCCTTGTGTGCATCATGGACTCCTTTGTCATGGGCTTTGTCTGAATGTACTCCCCAATCCAACACACACCTCTTGAATGCAGAAAACAGTGAATAAATTTAATGCGCAAATGTTCTCAAAAAGCGATATACTTTACTAAGAGAATGGCACACAGTATTTCATCACTTCAAATAAGCAATGACAACAAACATCACGAAGTACTGTGACTAACATGAACATGATCAAACAGCACATTAACAAATAGACTTCACCTTTACACACACACACACGCACACGCACACGCACACGCAAACACACACACACACACACACACACATTTCATCAAACAACACTGTTGCGAAAACCCCCCCGAAAATGAGGGAGGCTTAAAATGATGCTCACATAATTTGATGATACGCCTTTGATGATACGCCTAACAAAGTAAATCATATTGTGTGCACATTTCAAGATAAACATAGTCACTGTGATTACATTGAAATTGCAGGCAGCACATTTAAAATACAGTAGACACATTATAACAGCTTTTGAGTGTTTTGTTTCTTGCCTTTAAAAATGACCTGAAATTGACTTGGTCAATGCCGTAGGGCAAGTTCTCTGGCTGTAACTTGTTTTAGCAGTTTGACGGAAAATTGCTTTGTTTTTTAAAAGTGAATCAGCTCCACCAACTGAACAGCCTCACATCATGATTCAACATTAATGATGTTAGGCTCTCATGATGTCATTAACATCATCAATTCTGGCTAATTGGGCTCCAGAGCTTCATTCCCAGGGACGTCTGTAGGCCTACATTAAGACGCCTCTATGTTTATGAAGACAAAATAAATACATTTGGTTGTCGATTAACTGGCATCTGCCTTGCTTTCCTAGAAAAATACAATAAATCAGTATAATCCAGATTCCATCTCACATGCTAACTCTAAAGTTATTGTGTTTGTGATTGGTGTATCCTCCCAATGGGTATTTTAGGAGATGCACTGTTCCCAGAGATACCCTGTATTTTCCCTTGCTGAGAACCATTTATCTGCTGTGAGACAGGCAACTCTGGTGCACCTCCACCACAAGAGGTAACCCTATACCATCGAGTCATTTCCTATGACGCCCCAGCTCCTGCATTGGATAGGAGGGGGAGCCGCGATGAAATATTAGACAAAACAGGAGGCCTCACTCCTAACAAGACATCATCTGATTTACACTAATGACAAACTGGCTCCAGTCCCCCCCCCCCCTTCCCCCCACCTACGCAGGTTCCTGGGATGGACGTGAGCATCGGCCTTCTACACCTGCAACCCTTATCTTGTTATAGACAATTGTAAATAGAATAAAAAAGCAATTACTTGCAGATGCCACATTGTGTCTGACAAACAAGGTAATGCAGGTAAGGAACGCTTCCTCTTTCTGCACTCATAAAAAGACTCCTTCCTATCGGCTCGGCACCCATTTTGAAACATTTATAACCACATCTTTGCCTGCTGTGACTGAAAATAGCCTTGACCATCTTGTTGACCCTTCAGCGAATCTGGCAGCTGGCCTCGCTGGTCTGACTCCCATTCGCTCTCTCTTTCCCTTTCCTCACAGTTGAGTATATGATTATTTTCCTAAGCAAGGGGGATGTTTTGCTTTTGTCCTGCCTGTTTGGCTCTCGCATTAAGTCTGTTTAGATAGGGATTACAGGGGCACAGGGTTACCTCTGCTCTTCTGTCACTTTCTGGAACATTCTCCAATTGTGTTTACAGTCTGGGATATAATAGTGGCCCGGAGGACTTAAAGGTATATGCCGCTGTTGCAAGCTGTGCCTGTGTCACATAATTAAGTGCCCTCCCTCTTGCAATATCAACCAGTTTTGCCTGTATGCTGGGAGGGATAGTAGCCGTGTGAATTTGGATGGGGAGTTTGTTGATAACAAACAGCTGAAGGTAACCTGCTTGCTGTATACTTGCCCTAAGTAGCCGATTCATCTTAATTCTGAATGTTTGGCACCACACAGTATGCATACTGTATTTAATAACCATGGGAAATTATAGGATAATGAGCACTGATTAAATTATATGTGTCATCACATTTCTACTGTCTAAAAGACACACATGCACACAAGTAAACAGTACACACAGACACATTGCTTGCCAGTCTGCTGATTCACTTGCTTGTGGAGAGGAGATTAATGTTGTATCTGTTTGAACCCACAACACCTGCTGGGAAACTAGCAGCAGCAGTGTATTCCAGCTCCTTGACTTCACTTTGCCCTGAACTAGCGTTTTTTCCTGGCTTCAGCATGAAAGATTTATACGTACGTGATGGTGGAGTGGGGTTTCTCATATCTGAAGTGAAATAAGATTGCTATTTTTTAAAGCAGCTCTTTGAAACACTATATTTAACAACAAACATTATCACTTATTTCAGTTTAAAACTTTCTCTATACATTTTATTCAACATTCAACATTTGCACACAACACCAGATTGACGTTGAAGGTTTAATTACAATACATTTAAACATATTCTTTTTGTCCAGGAAGCTGAAGAATAATTCATATAATTTAAAATTTCTTCTGCTATGAACTAGAGAGACAGTCCCTCTAGCTTCATGTGCCTTAGGTACGTTTGGAAATGTTGTGACACACTATCTTTTTGAAAGCTTTTCGAAAATCTCTGTTGAAAATGGTATAAATGATGGGGTTTACGGAGCTGTTGCAGTAGCCTATCCAGAAGAAGAGGTTGAAGAGCGCTCGGGGGATGTAGCAACTCTCCCTGCAGACGGCGTGCAGGCTGTAGGTGAAAAAGAAGGGGAACCAGCAAAGCACAAACACCCCCATCACCACCGCCAGCACGAAGGTGAAACGCTTCTCCCGCATCTGGGCCACTTTCGTCTTATTGGCGGCCGACAGCTGCTGTCGACTTACAGCGGTCTGCTGTTCCACGAAGAGCTGCGAGGGGCGCGCAGAGGCCCAAGAGAGGCGGCAACTTTGACGCGGGCAGCAGTCCGCTCCCTCCACTTTTCTTCTCTTCGTGAAGCGGTGGTTCCGGGGTTTATTGTCCGACGGGCAGTAGCTCTCCTCCAGATCGATGTCGTCCAGCTCCTCCTGTCTCTGCTGGCGGCTGCCAGAGCTGTGGCTGCTCGGGCTCTCCATCTCGAAACGGTCCTTCCGGACGAAGCACGTCTCCGACTGGGACGGCTGCCGCTCCAAGCCGTTCTTGGCAACAAACACGGTGGAGGAGCGCTGCTTGGCCACCTTGTAGATTTTACAGTAGACCAGGATCATGATGAGGCCCGGGGCGAAGAAAGACACCAGGCACGAGGAGAGGATGTACCAGGTTTCATCGTTGAGCAGACACTCTCGTTCGTCGTGCTTGGTCATAAGGAGAGGTGGAAAAGAGATTATGGCCGAGATGATCCAGACTACCGCAATCATGGACTTGATGCGCTTGGGCGTCCGCTTGAGGTTGTAGCTTACCGCCTTGGTGACAGACCAGTAACGGTCTAGGCTGATGGCGCACAGGTGCACGATGGACGAAGTGCAGAACAGCACATCTAGCGCCAGGTAGAACGCGCACCAAGTGCTGCCAAAGTACCAGTAGCCCATAACCTCGTTGGCGAGGGAAAACGGGATCACCAGCGTGGCCACGAGGATATCGGCCGACGCCAGTGAGACCAGGAAAAGGTTCTGGGGCGCGCGGAGAGCCCGGCTGGTAAGCACCGCAACAATGACCAACACGTTACCCACGATAGTCACCAATATGATAATGGTCACTACAAGGATTATAAGCGCGGCGCCCGCCTCTGTGTGCGGCAGGTCGATCGGTGCGCTCGTGCAGTTCTCATTCTTGGACGCGTTTTCCGTTGCGGCGTTCAACTGCGTTAAATCCATCCTGGCTTCGTTTTTTCCCCACGCCTCATGTCTGTAGTTCTCGGACGCACATTATATCCAAAACATATTCACGACATAGTGCACGACATCGCCCTCCGATAGAGGCATCCACTAAATAGCTGTGGAAATGTGCAGTGCGGTGCGTTAACGCGCGCAATCAGTCATAGTACAGAGAACTCTCAAGCGTCATTGTCAACTCATTCTTTCGACAGGAGTCCTCCAGATTAGTCCCCAAATACAGGCGACGCGCTGTTCGAGTTCCAAACATATCCACGAATTTGTGTTACATACCAGAGTTCACAGTCTGAGTGCCGACAGAAGTCACCGCATCGGACACACAAATTACTGTATGTTAGTCGTGTGTCGCTGGCACGCGATTCCATAGGTCTTTGTCGTATTGTTCCAAAGCGCGATGGAGACGCACCTAAGAGACGCACTGCTGATGGAATGCGTGCACATGCAAGCGAAGAGGGTGACATCACTCTGAGGACCAACCCATCTCTAAACTTAAAGAGAGATAAAGAAAGAGAGAGCGACTTTAAATGACTTTCTGCCACTAGATGTCATGTCACACTATGCATCTCAGCCAAAAACAAATGGGGAGCATACACACACACACACACACGCACACACGCACACACGCACTAACATGGATTGGCTGCATCATGCACAGATGCACTAACATGCATCACTGCCAGCTGGGAAAACAAAGAAGACAGGAGCTCGGTTTACAGTTTACAGCACATACAGAGCATGTGTGATATCATTCTCTGCTCAGGATGCAATGGACCTTTCGCCAGTATGATTGACAGGCAATCTGACTAATAAAAGGGCCGAAATGTTGCTATGCGCCACACTGTGTCGGATAACAAGAATCACTTCAGCTGGAAAAAGAGATATCTTTTTTTTATTGTATATAGGAGGGCAAAATAATACTCATGTTGCCAAAATGCGTATGTATAGATGAACCCTAACCCTTACCTCTATAGAACACCTTTAGGCCACCTTCTAACAGGTATTATATAATGAGATGCATTGGAACTACACAAAATATAAATTGTGGGTTTGCTGTAACAGCACAAAAACATTTAAAGGTTCACTAAATAACTATTTGCATAACAAACACAGTAAGAAAATAGCTTGTGATCTGTCTCGTATCATCATAAAGCCACAGAATCACACATTTTTTTATCATGTTTTATTTTTTAAAGAAAATGTTCAGTATGGATAATAAAGTTACCATATGTTATTCTTAGATAAATAAGATTTGCACCTACGTAACCCCTGAGTTTAAGGTGTGTAGTTAAAATGATCACAAATGGACTGTTTGCATATGAGTTATCTTATGTGCTATTTCGGTAGGAGCTTTCTGGGAATACATATTAGGGCCAGAATGCACAAACTGAATTCCGCTCATCTGAAAGAACCAAAGTTTCCCATGGTGTTCATAACAGCCACCTCTAAGTGCTGCAGCAATTCATTTTGGGCACATCTAAAGGACCCTCCATGGAATCTTTTATATTTAGAGCATGACTAATAAATAACATTATGGGGTGGTTTAGCAGTCAACAGCAAAATAAATACAAACAGTGTCCATAAAACTGCTACGATCTTATCTCCAGTCGAGCTCCATATTTAACCTGAACATTCAGCTCAGTTTCAGGCATGCAGTAATTATAAGCCATTCATATCTTAAATTATTAAATTGTTTGTCCTTTTGATTTACAGTGGACTCCTTTGTCTCAGTTTTTTTTCCCACTAGACAATTGCAACAGTTGAAAGGTTTTTTCCCTGATATGGACGGACGTGAGAATAATAAAGGTGCTTTTATTGTCACATACACATACATGTAGTGAAATTCATCCTCTGCATTTAACCCATCCCGCAAGGGAGCAGTGGGCAGCCGCTGTGCAGCGCCCGGGGACCATCTCCTGATTGTTGAAAGTGTCTCTGGTCAGATGGCACTGACTGGAGGGTGTAACTGCCATGTTTCTTGATAGATGCTGTTGCTTTTAAGCTTACAGCTGATTTGTTACGGAGAGTCCGTTATATAAGAGATGTCACATATGCATCGTTCAGCCAGTTGTATTGCCAGGGGATGTTTACCATTGAGAAGCAAAATAAAAACACGAAGGAAGGTGCACACACAAACACACACAAAATCCATGCAGGGGTCATTGAGAAAGTCCTTCTGAGTTAATTGCAGTGCAGACTGCAGTCCTGCACAGCAGATGTTTCCTCTGCTAATTTGGACTTCAAAGAAAATCCAGAAGGCACCATTTGAAAAGTAAATGGCATCTGCTGGCAGTATGTCAGTTTTAGATTTGATGGCTGACAACATGAATATATGTGTGCGTCCATATAGGAATATGTCTCCTCACTCTCACATTGTCTCCGCACTCTCTCTCTCTCTCTCTCTCTCTCTACATCTCTCTATCTGTCTTTCTCTCTCTCACTGAGCACCCTATAGTGCAGGGAAGATAACCACTCAGCATCTCATCTCATCCAAAGGGTGACTGTCACTGCAAATCAAAGGTTCGGCGGGCATTTCTCTGAGGCAGTTCCTGCTCAATAAAACCTGTGGACAACAGGGTGCCGGACCTACTGAGCTCACAAGCTAAGACCTCCACCCTCTGTGCAAGTACTGCATGCCGAAGATTAGGGAACAATTAGTAAGAGCAGTATCGTTTCTCCTGTAAAAGTATGTAATCAAAATAGCACTCTAAGAAGAGCTGTAATTGACCTATCCCAAGCCCGCTGAGCATTTTTTGAATCTGACGGAATCTCCAGTCTGTTTTCCTGTAATAGCTTTCTATGGTGTTTTGTCCTACCTAGTTACAGTAACTAGGTAGGACAAGTGAAAGGGGCAGGGCTTGGGAATGGTCAATTAACTATACATTATGGGAACCAAAACAAATGCAACACCTATAACTAACATGCCATTTTTGTTATTATACAATACTTTTAATGGAAACCAAGACTGAAACATTTTTTATATTTTTTGGCCTTGTAAGTCAAAGCAGTTCAGCGAGTCCTTGCATCCACCTTTCTCTGAGGCAAATGTGAAATCACACACAATAGCTCTGAAATCTCCTGCCTGCAGGTGTTGATAAATCAGCTTATGAGAACGTGAAAAATGAGCCTTCACTTATCGAGGTCCCACTGAAAAACAACAAAATGTTGAATATTTTTTCTGGTTAAAGATTGGAAGAAAAATAAATCCTCCAGACCTCTCAGTCCAGTCTTCTATAAATATGAGATTTAGGCCCACATAAGCAATTTTATTGATAAGATCAAAGTTCAGAGCCTGGTTCCCATTCTGAAGGTGCACTCATATACGCATTCACACACTCTTTCCCTTCATTCCAAGCATACCTCTATTCCCAGTATTACAACAATGCCCAGTATCCTGTCAGGTTAGATCTCCTAGATTTCCTGTTTTGATGCAACCAACCCATCTAATGAGATTTAAATATGCACAACACTGCATTGCGTTCAAAGCCTCTTTCTCTGGACAAGGTTTTCCCTCAAACGCCATACCGCATACAGGCCTTAAAAGGGCACAGCTTATAGATCAATCGATGCTATAACCTCTTTGAAGCATTTACTGTAAATGGCACAAACCTCCCCAAGTCATACTTCCAAAATGTCTATATCGCCACACAACTGTACCCTGAGAGTGGGGGCCTCGATTTCTATGTTTCGGCTTTAGTAATTACAGCCCACAGATATTGTTGAGTAGCCAAGCAGTGACAATTAATACTGTTTCACTGCCAAATCTATCTTCTGAGTCATAAGCTTTTACCACCCCCTGGTCACTCAGCAGCCATTTTCTCCTCCAGGCATTTTTTTTTCTTTCTTTCTATGAGCAAACAAGATCAGGCCCCAATTTAAATAAATGGGGAGAGAGCCATAAATGCACGTTAAATCATCACCGGGATATGTATTGTATTATATGTATAAAGGAGAATCACCAGTCAAATCTGAAAGAAAAGAAAACTATAATGTAATGTATGGTGACTTTGCCTCAAAATGAGGTTTAAAAAGCTATATTTTCTCACAGGTTACACTTTGCATGCACAGCTGTAGGTTAGGGGTGGGATATGTGCATCCAACCACCATATTTGGCGTCACATACTTCTCCCATGGAGTTCTATTCAGAATGCTGAAGCGATCTATCTATTATAATGCCTCTGGCGTAACTGTCTCTCCTTTATCCCGTCCCCTTCCTTGTTCCAAAGATAAGGCAGCAAGCAGTGACATATGTTTACCTTGCAGTTTTCATTCATTGCGCCTCAGAAAATAGCAAAGTGTTTTAAAGTTTAGTGTACATAAATATACCCACAGAGCACCAGCAAGAGATTACACACACTGGTAGGTTTCAGGGATGTGTTAATGTGTGTGTGTGCCTGTCTATACAGTACACTAAACTATCCACATACTATGCACTTTGCGCAGTTATGATCTTTTCTCATGTGCGAGCAAATCATGCGCATGGTTGTTAAATAGAATAAATGTGCCAGAGAAGGCATTTATCATTTACCAATCTCTCTCTAAATTATCCCACCTTCCTGCATGAGGCTATTTTCTCCTACGGGAACCAGGCCAAAGATCGCTGTGTTATGTAATGTTCTGAGAGCAACAAACTGGAGGTGGTGTGTGGATTTCTTATTAGTGAGAGAGAGAGAGAGAGAGAGAGAGAGAGAGAGAGAGAGAGAGAGAGAGAGAGAGAGAGAGAGAGAGAGAGAGAGTGTGAGAGAGAGAGAGAGAGAGAGAGAGAGAGAGAGAGAGAGAGAGAGAGAGAGAGAGAGAGTAGAATAACAAAGTTTTTGGAGTAACACCTCTCGTAGCAACCAGTGCTTTTGCTGTGAGCTGGGCAGACAGAAGCCATGTCGGGATATGTACATAACTATTGACCTTTGTTTTGTACCGCACCGACAATGTTTCTCTCCAAACTTTCAGATCTTTGGGGTAAAGAAACTCTGAAATTATGGAATCTGTGACCATGGTGAAAAGACACTTGAAGGTCAAACATGTCAGCCGATCCACTAATAGAGCATTTTCCCGATGTTACGACAGATTGTAGACATCATTTGTCATCTTTATTAGAATGACGAGATATGTGGAGCCCTGCTTAAAGGGCAATTAAAACTGTGCTAATAACTAAAGCTGAAAACATTTACCCGCCATCAGTTTTGCCTGCTTACAGATGTGCAGGTGCTGATGAATGTGAAATCAATCAAATTCATTGCTCTGAATACCTGACATAATTCATCACAAAGCTTCTGCCAAAATGTCTGCCCAAATTGTTTTCTATTGCGCATAATTATTAATATATGATATTTGAAGATGGTTTAAAGTCTAAAGGCAGATATTTCATTTATATCACAGTGAAAAGCTGGAGTGGGAAAAGTGGGGTTTGACTTGTTGATTGATTGGTTTCACTATCTTCTCTGACAGACCCCGCCTTAGCCCTTGCAGTCAACTTCCTGTGTACACGTTTGACATCCAAAATGTAACAAAAATATATAATCCACACAAGCAAGCGATTGCAAACACAGTTATGTTTCCTATTATGTTTTCTATTATCCACAAGAAGGTATTTACTCTGGCATTTACTGCTCTCCTTTATCCTTAATGGTACAGTATTTACAGGAAGAGGAAAGTCTGGAAGTCTCCTTGACCTGTTTCATTGCAAAACACAACCTGATGTATTAGAATAGTTACTGTTATAGCACACCCCTGCGTAAAAAAAAAAGAATTCAGCATGTTGTATCAATATATTTGTATCATGCATAAGTTTTACTGTAAAGGCAAATTGAGATATCATAGTAATTTGTTGTTAAGCAATAGCATTCATCTGTAATAATTAACATAAAGCACAACATCAAAAAAATAAAAAGAGAATTCAACAAAGTTATATCTGATTTAATTTGTGATAAAATGCCAAAACACTATGTTCGTAATATTAGGTTAGGTTAGATGCACTCCTTGTATGTAAATGCGGAAAGCACATTCCCCTCTCACATGAATGTGAATGAGGCCTTTCTCTCTCTCTCTGTACTCATCCCCCACAGAGTTCTATAGGGTCAGACCATTCTCTACCTTATCCCATCTCATATGTCCTTTTGTAGACTGTTGTGTTTCAACATATAAACAGAGACCCATGAAGACATGCTTCTGGGGGGCATTAACAAAGCCAGTGCACCTTTCATAACCAGTGTTATAACCTGGTACTATTGTTCCAGACTAATTTTCCAGATGTTTTTCCACAGTGGGATTATTTTGACACATGGACCCCCTGCTCTGTTTTGAAGGCCACTCTGTTCCAGCGCTGGAGAGGAAGGGGGTTACGGCACAGCTTGGATTTGATGGCTCAGCGTGGCGGGATCTGTGGCAGGTGCTGCTGTCCAATCTGCTGCAGAGTGTGAAGCAGGAATAAACGAAACACTATGGAAGTCAAGAGGTGGTTGTTTTGTATGCCTTGCCCTCAGACTGCTTGAAATCGTTGGGCGTAGATTTTGTAGTAAACGTGTTCTCATTCACATGTCTGCCTTCTGCTGCTGCACATCTCTCCCACACTCCTATCGCAAAGCAGTGATTCAGGACTCTGCCAGACCTCTTATAGTTGTGGCCATCTGGTCCCCCTTGTTAAGACCCTGCTCGCCTTTTGGGGATATTGCTCTTGTGTTTAATGACCCTGTAACACTTGTCCTTAAGTCCGTCTGTCCAGCAGTCAACACAGAGGACATACGTGCACCCGATAGCCTACCCGGCACCCTATATATACGTACCTATTTGGCCAGCCACCATTTATTTTGATGAGAAAAGAATGGTGTGCCTATTAGTATTCAGCGTGAACGCCCCAGTTCTCTAATGCTCCGGTGGTTTTTGATTTCTAACAAAGGCTGGAGCAATTCTTATCTAAAACAGCTCTTGTGCATCATAGTGGCTGTTGACGGGCAAACAATATTCTCCGCTTGGATTTTATGATTTAGTTGAGGTTAAAAACCTATTGATATAACTGCAACGTTTCTAAGGCTGCAAGACAAAAAGAAAGTGTGGGCCTTTACCACCCTTGAAACGGTATCGGGGTGGTATCGTATTGGAACATCAATAGTGTAAATGTCACAACTACATAGGAGCTTTCACTCAATTAATGAGCATCCACCATCTTTTATTTCAAACAGGCACTTAGAGTCAGTCTATGAATTTGCATTACGTTGAAAACAGTATGGTAAAAACACAGAAGACGCATTCGTATTTAAAATAGTTATCTTAAAACATATAGGTTTATCCTGAAGATGTGTGTTCTTATTCATTAATAAGGTTTCATTCTTTATTCATATATTAAATAGCGGTAGCCTATGATATAAAGACTTGCACTGTACAGAGGACTAAGCCTGTACGACGGAGACAACATTTACACACATATCTCACAGCCCATGAATATAAATAACTATTGCCGACGCATGTTAGATTATCATGCTCAGTGCCAGTATCTATACTGTCACCACAGTGGCCTGGTCTGACTCTGGAAAGACATGACAAGCAGGGCAATGAGGGCTAACACAATTATCACACAGGACTGTGTTGCTATGGCTCTCGCCAGCACCTGTAATACTTCTTTGATATCCATGAAGTTAAAACAAGCAAATTGATTCAGTACTTCATGACTATATCTTCACTTATCCTTATCTTAAATGTTTATTATAATAAAAAGTATATGTGTATATTTTATTACATCTTTGTTTTTCTTTACAAATAGGCTATTTAAAACTTTAACTGACTTTGCCGTTTTGATAAGGTATGCAAAGGCGTAACTACCCATAATGCAAACAATGCAACCGCATTGGGGCCCGACGTCAGCCAGGGGCCTGTGAACGTGAGTCCTTATTAAGGACCAACCGGGCCCTCTAATGTACAACTCTTCCTTCAACCGAGTTTCTGAGCTGGTCAAGCTCCAGATAACCACCATTACTGTTCAATAGCTAGCTCGATTTGATGTTAAAATATGTGGAGTTGGCCAGTGGAATTCTGGGATATGGTGATGATATGACATGCGTACTGCATAGCAAAATCATTTTACGAGTACCGGTAGCCTGTTAAATTTCAAGAGAGCGGGAAATGCAGCAATGGAAAATAAACATACAATTGGACATACTGTAAGACACAAATAATTAAAGAGGCAGTTGAAAATGAAAAGCTACCAAAATTAGATTATTTGTAAGCTACGTAGCCTGTTTAGTTTAGCAAGCGATCCTCTTCCAGAATGATGTGTTTTCACTTAACGGAGCTCAATAGGACAGAGCAGTCTATCTGAACTTAACTCTTCAAGCATAGAATAAAGAAAGTGTGCACTTATGAAGTAAGTTCAACTTCATCCAATTTATTTAGGCTACTATTTGTTTATTGATCAACCCACACGCTTTTCACTTGTCAATGGTGCGCCATCACCAATAATGTTTTCATTTGTCATGGTTCTCCGACGTCACCATTCATTGTTGACATTTGCTTTGGGAGATGATAAGAAAATGCATATGTCTCCCCATATCTCCTAAAATGCTTATAGCTATTCCTGCAGATATTTTGCATTTGGATAGGCTAGTGCAGCGCATTTAGCTGTTGCCATTTAAATTGGGTTACATTTTTAAACGGCTTGCTTCAAAATAGGCTATTATTGTTAAGGGCCCGCTTTCACCGCTCTGCATTGGGGCCCGTTGTTGCCTTGTTACACCATTTATGATATGCATGTGTGTATTCAGCTGCAGCTGAATACAGTAATATGCATTATATGTGTTCCCATCCCTATACAATGGAATATACTATAAACTATATATACTATGAAGTAAGTAAAGTATTTTTTACATGGAATTTTACAATGTAAAAGCAGATAAGCAAGCATGTTCCTAGTTAATTAAGTTTTCTGTTTGCAAGCTGAAATTGATACAACTGTGTGTGTGTGTGTGTGTGTGTGTGTAGTATAGTATAGTATAAGTATAGTATAAGCACACATATAAATGTGTGTGTTTCCAGAATCAATATTTTCAACTTGATGTTCTGTTGAAGGACAAAAGGCGAAGATGCTTTTCAAGGAAAATAAGTGTTGAAATAACATTCGACAGTTTAGCAGAAACACACAGGTACACAAATATTACCTATATATATAA
>JAODUE010049077.1:0-18239 GCA_027564755.1 Amblyopsis hoosieri | reverse complement strand
TATATATAATTATTAACGCTGTATGACAGAATTTACTGAAAAGTGGTATGTAGCATATTGAAGTACTGTATACTGTATGCATGCATAACTTAATTTATGTACTGCATTACTGTTATTCAGTAATATGTATTCTGAAGTACATTTTCTATGCTTAACTTAATATACATTTCCATTTAATGCAAAATAGTAATATATATTAAAAACACTTTGATTCATGTAGAAATCAGTTTTTCCAGAACATCTAATGAAATTGAAAAGACTGTTTTAGACATCAGAGATTATTTCATAATAAACTCACTTAGTCACAAAAAGTTCTATCGTATTTTTATCCCAGCTCCCAATGTAGGCTCCAGCCCTGATAAAAATGTGATCTTCTTTTGGATCATGTTTGAAATCCTTGGATAGAACTGCGTGGAAGTAGATTGTGAGCCTGTCTTTTGAGGAAACAGCTTTGCTCGATCTGGTTATCCTGAAATATAAGAATCTTTATTGTGCCACAAAATGTGTTAAGTGATCACAATAAGAAATGATTACACATTCAATAACATTTGAGCTACCTTTCTGGCGGTGGCTCAACATCCATCTTGGATTGTCTATTGTCATCGTCATCTTTCTTCTTCTTGGTGTTATCAGGGGTTTGGGGTGCACTGGCATCTCCTTTCCCATGGGTAGGGGGGTCGACACTAGAGCCTCTTGCCGCAGCCTGTACAGGTTTCTCATTAGTTCAATTTAATGTACACAGATAATTAAGTTGCTATATTATCAAATTACTTAAATGTCCTAATACAAGTCAATCATCGTTACCTTTGGAGGTGTGTGAGGGCCAAAAACTTTTTCGTTAGTTGGTTTTTCCTGGTCTTTCTGGCCCTTCAGTCTACTTCCGGGCATCTCATTGACTTGCCCCGCCTGATTTGCATTATGATCCACATCGGAAGGTTGATTTTTATTGGTGCCCTTCTCTTTATTGGTCTTTGATGTTTTACTTCCAGGCTTTTTATTGCTTGGGTCAGTTACTCCTTTACATGTGTCTGGTTGAGGGATTGCACTCATGTTGCTGTCTGAGTTAGTTGATGGTGAAGGGCTCTCAGCTGGAGCCTGCGTGGATCCTGACTGAAGGCCTGTAGCTTGAGATTCTGACACTGTGTTGGCCTCTGGTTCAATAGAAGGTGAGGTAGACTCAACTAGCCCTGGCTTAGAGGTTTCAGTCACAGTTGATTTTGAGCTGCTTGTCTCTGTTGGGGTCCGTTTGCCAACGTTAGCCGCATGCTGACTTCCCGTGCCTGGCTCCGCTGTGGCAGAGCCCTTTTTGTGCCGACTAACAGGTCTGGCAGTACTGTGAGCTACCAAGGAGCGAGGCTCGCTGTCTGCTGCTGCGCACACGTCGGTTAGTGAGTGTGGTGGTGCTTCATCCATTGCATTATCTGAGCTGCCACTGTCAGTGGAGTCCCCCCCCTCCTGTCCTTTCTTCAAACGCTTGACTTCATGGGATGTCGCCGGATCTGGGTCTAATGACATAGGGGCATCTTTCTTCTTTCTAGTCCTCTTCTTCCTTTTTTTCTATTTATAATAAAAAGGCATTAGAACTTTGCTTTTACGATCACTGTTAATTTCTCACACCTTACCACTAATTCAGAAATAAACCAGGCAGTGACATATTTATTTTATATTAGAATTTCAGACTTTCAACTAGGCCTTACAATCTAAAAATGTATAAAGGCCAAAACCAGTAGGTCTACTAGTTATTATGACCTCTGAATTAAAATGACAACTTTAGACACAAATGCAATTAACCTCCAAATGAAACTGTACGTTTAGGATTCGAACACACCTTCTTCTTGGTGCTGATGCTGTTATCACTAATGTGTTCTGAGGACTTATTTGATTCATGGTGTTCCACAGGAAGGGAAGGAGGAGTCAATGACAATGACTTTTCAGTCTCGCCTTCCAAAGCAGGATCTAAAGAGTTGTAATGGCAACACTTTCATTACATATGGCACATACTGTACATGCTTTCTCAAGTTAATCATTGCCAGAATGGTAAATAATTACTAAGCACTGTGAGAATGGCCTCTATGGGAAATAATGTGTAGCAGCCTAATTTGCAACTCTTCAGAAATCAAATGCTTAAATAAAACCACTTTAGCTGTTGTACGACATTGCATTGTATGCCTACAGTAATAGTGCATCCAATTTATTACATTTGTAATGGGTTTTATCACTTAACCCCTTATCCAAAATAGTTGGGAGAGGGACAGTATGGAAAATTCTAATTGAAACTAAACAAAGTTATTTGTAAATTCCATTCAACCTGTACTATAAAAAGGTATTATGAATACAGCATGGATGCACACTTTAAAGCCTACATGTATAGGCCTATCGTAATGGCAACAATTATTGTAATGTAAGCTATGTTCTACGCACTTTCTTACTGTATCATATTATGAATATATTTCTGAAATATAGACAAGTGACTACTTCACTCGGTTAATAATAATCTGGCAGGCATGTATCATTTGTTTGTAGATCTACAACACAAACAGAAACTGGAAATATTATCACTAACCAGTTGTATTTAAAAGTTCAGTTGACAGCAGCGGTGTTCCACACGCACTGCAGAACTTGGCATTTGCTTCAGAAATAACTTTGTTACAATTAGAACACTTCATCTTCAGGTTTCAAAAGTTCCTGCACAGAGAACATCGCATTCAACATTTTCACTTTCACTTCTGTCCACTTATGCTGTGTCAAAGGGCACTGGGCCTACTTTGCATGATTATTTGGCTTTACATCTCTTTACAAAACAGACAAGCAGACATGAAAACACTGCCTACTGATGAAATCCAGGGCAGTTGAGAAACGTCACGCTTACCGTACCAGATTCACTTAATGCTTAATTGAAGATCCACCATCTCTTCAGCTAGCCAATACGAAACAGCCTATCTAAACCTTTAACCAATCTCATCTGACAGCAAAATCACGTGCTCGAATGTTCTTCCTGTATGCACAAACCATACATTTACGCTACTAAAATGTATATTGTAGATACCGTGTCAAGATATTGTGCCGACGCCTGATAGTTATAGACTATAGGACATTCCAACATTATTATCAGGCTCGCCAGTTCACTCACCACAAACGCGACTTGCTAGCTCGTTTAGCAATAGCGTGGTGGTGGTCGAGGACGATCTGACTCCGACCAATGACATCCATTACAAAGTGCAATATAAACAATGACCGAAGAATTATATATATGTTGTTACTGTTGTACTTGCATTATATCGTTAAATGCCGATCGTGTGATCAGGTATACGCTACGGATTATAAGCGAGACTGCGTTGCATTATAGCATAGGCTACTTTAAAAAACACGTCTGCAGACAAAAACATGCTATCCACAAACTGCCTGCATACTTAACTACAAAGTAGGCTACATTGTAACGCGCAATAGACATTGCCTACCTGAATGAGGCCCAGAGTGAAGATGTGTTGAATGGAAGCGCGATATGTCATCGTATTGGTTTACCACTGTATGGTACAGACCATTTGATTGCAACGCTTCCTTAATTCACAAAGTTTCGTTTCGTGATAAATGGGCACCGCCTTCTTTAATAAACAGTAACCTGGTCTAGCATTTTAATATCATGCTGTTATCTACGGTAACCCGTGTTACGGTTTTACTACAGTATGTAATTTTACGGACAGCTGCATACTAGCCAGTCACTATTGATGATGAGCTGTTAATTTCAGGTTTAATAAGAATAAAGGAAACTGAAATCAGACGTTTAGATATGAGTGCTATGGGAGCGGCAAATCAGCAAAATACCAGTTTTATTTCAAGAAAAGTTGTTGGAGTTGTTGATCAGGTTTGGGCCTGTAGCATTACTGCTGCAAAATTCAACCATAACTCCGTCTCACACTCATTATATTGGCAAATGCCAGCCTACTGTCTACTGTAGGCCACCGTCAAACATAACCAATGTTATCTTTTGGTGTGTATGCTACATTTTAATGTCATTGCATCTATTAGCCTACTGTATTTATCAACTTCACGCCAGGATATTTGAACTTGCAATACTGCCATCCTTTCGCGAGAGGGCAGCAGTTACTAGGAGTGTCTATTAGCATCATATGACATCTGTGTAGGTCAGAGGTCTTCAACGTTCAAGCCAAGGCTGATAGAAACACACACAGGGACATATCGTATTTTATTTTGCTGCCGGGCCAAACAAATTTGTAGGGTGGCCAGTGCCATGTATATATAAGTACTTTGTAATCATGTAAAATAACAACAATATAATAATATAATAATAACAACAATATAATATATTGATATATTTATAGGTTGTAGTCGATGTTTTATGTATATTTTTGATAGATTTTTGACCTCTCCGGGAACTATCACCTCATCGCGGTGGAGAGGTTTGGGTGTCCCTATGAACCTGAGGGCTGTGTTGTCTGGAGCCTTACGCTCCTGGTAGGGTCTCCCAAGGCAAAGTAGTCTCAGGGGAGGGGCCCTTGTCTGGAGCCAGGCCCAGAGGGAGGGCTCGCCGGCAAGTGCCTGGTGGCTGGGTTTGCCACGGAGCCCAGCCGGCACAGCCTGAATAAGCACCGTGGCGCCTCCCTCTCCATTCTATGGGCTCACCACTCGTGGGAGGAACCGTGGGGGTCAGGTGTGCTGTCACATGGATGGCGGTGAAAGTCAGGGTCCTCAACGGACCAGACCCGGGCAGCAGAAGCTGGCTCTGGGGACGTGAAATGTCACCTCGCTGTGGGGGAAGGAGCCAGAACTAAATGGTAACGGTGGACCGTTACCATTTAGATCTAGTGGGGCTTACCTCTACACATACTCTGGACAGACCTGGTAAGCCCAAACGAGTAGTGCGGGTGAACTGGGAATGTCTGGAGGAGGCCCCTGTCCATGAGCTCTTCAACGCACACCTCCGGTGGAGCTTCTCTGGCATCTCTGTGGAGGTTGGAGACGTTGAACCTGAGTGGGAAACGATCAAAGCTTCCATTGCTGAAGCTGCGGCATAGAGCTGTGGTCTCAAGATCTTAGGTGCCTCAAGGGGCGGTAACCCTCGAACACCACGGTGGACACCGGTGGTCAGGGAAGCCGTCCGACTGAAGAAGGAGGCCTTTCGGGATATGTTGTCCCGGAAGACTCTGGAGGTACCTTGCCGTAGCAGAAGCAAAGCAGCGGGTGTTGGAGAGCTTCGGAGAAGCCATGAAGAATGACTTTCGGTCAGCACCAAAGTGTTTCTGGAAAACCGTCCGCCACCTCAGGAAGGGGAAGTGGGGAATCATCCAAGCTGTGTACAGTAAGGATGGGACACTGTTGACCTCAACTGAGGAGGTAATTGGGCGGTGGAAGAAACACTTTGAGGAACTGCTGAATCCGACTGACACTCTATCTGTGGTAGAGACAGAGCTGGAGGCTGATGGGGGATCATCGTCAGTTTTCCTGGGGAAGGTCACTGAGGTAGTCAAACAACTCCACAGTGGCAAAGCCCCAGGGATTGAGGAGGTCCATCCAGAAATGCTAAAAGCTTTGGATGTGGAGGGGAAGTCTTGGATGACATGCCTCTTCAACATCGCGTGGAGGTCGGGGACAGTGCCAAAGGAGTGGAAGGGTGGTTCCCCTCTTCAAAAAGTGGGACCAGAGAGTGTGTGCCAATCACACTACTCAGCCTTTCTGGTAAAATCTCCTCCAAGGTGCTGAAGAGGAGGGTTCGTCCGATTGTCGAACCTCAGATTGAAGAACAACAATGCGGAACAACAGACCAGCTCTTCACTCTCGCAAGTATCCCCTGCTGGAGCTGCTGCCGCCGCGACCCGACTCCGGATAAGCGGATGAAGATGGATGGATGGATGAATGGGTATATTTTTGATATTTCCATTTTTGGAAGAAAATAAGTTTAGGCTCAAATAATTTAGAGGATCCCCTGTTGAAGATCTATGGTGTAGACTATAACACAAAAACAAAACAGGGCTAAAAATATGGTAATAAAATATTGAAGAAAACATGATGCTAAATGCACCGGGAAAGGTGGTTGTAGTTTACTCATGGACAATGGTTATGTTTTTATGTTTCTTGTGATTTTATTGTAAGCAATGGGAGCCATACAGTATTTGAAAAGTTCATATTGCCTCATAGGCTTACTTATAACAGTGATGGGCTACTAGGCCTACAGCATGCTAAAATCATTAGACTTTTACAAGGACACACATTTCATTTTGGTAATATATTTTTTTAAATTATAAATATAACTTTCAGTTAATTTATAGTTAGACAAAACTGTGTTAACAAACTATTATTTAATTGTTTAAACAAAAATGTAAATCAGATCAAATACAATTATAAAACTGTCTCCACGCCCACTTATGCTTGAATGCTATGGCTGAGTCCTTCAAAAAAGCTGATGCCTAGAAAAGATGAAAAAGGGGATGACAGCATGTTATTCATAACAATTGCTTTCAAATTTTTAGCAAAGCAAACATTTGAAGTTGTACCTGAATACTTTGCTGTAAATTACTGGAGAATTGTTATCCTCGTTCTCCTGCACACTGCATCAAAAGATAATAAATGTATGAGTATGCACTATATTTATCAGACAACATATTTGACTGAGTTGTGAAAAAGCAACTCACATGGTTGCCTTTCTTTTCTTATTGAAATAGACAGTTGCATAGATCACTTCCTCTTGTTTCTCATCATTGTGGGAATGGTTATATGCTGTGGCTGAGTTAACAGAGGTGATGGTATCCTAAATAGCACAAGCAATACTTTAATGTTTCTTGTTCAATTTAATAAACCTGCCACAACTCATTCATTACTTTATTGAATTGTATTTATTTTTACACCAATATAGTTTGTGTTTCTGCCATTACTGTTGGGTGTCGTCAATGCTGCTCAACTTGTTTATAGACACCAACAGAATAACAGGCACAATTATCTCAATCTATTACAATTACAATCTATACTTTCAATCTACAATCAAGACAATATTTATATTCTCTATGCAAAATAAATGTATTGATACCGTAAAATTTTGCTCAACATCTTTACTTGGGGTCTTCATCCTGTTTAGGATAAAATAAAACAGACAAAAATATATTATTATTATAGTATCATCACAGCAAAATGTAAACATTTAGATTATTAATGGACAAAGCTTGTTGATATTTGAACAAAATCTCTCCCTTCAATGGGTGCTCACCCGCCCTACACATTGGAAACGCATTGCAAAGCTAGGACATTGTTGGGCGATCTGCACCACTGTCTTTGTGTTCCCATTTACATTGTATACAGCCAGAGCTGATAATGTTTTCAGCACACACACAAACAGGCAAAGGACTATGAGTAGTTAATCATTGAATCCCACAAAGTGTATTCGCATACACTGACTATAAGGAAATATTGTTCTGAAACTCACCTTTTGATAGCAACTCCAATGAGTACACTCAAAAGAAATGGAGTTAATACAATAAGTATTTTTTGCCACACCTTTACTTGATTTTCTGCGAAACAAGAAAGAATGTAAATTTTCTAATGAATCACTAATTTCTTACATTCTTTGCCAGCTATTCTTTCTCCACACTTTGGGCTTGTCATCACATTGGGATGGGTTAACCCTGGTCTTTTCAGTCCATAATTCTTTTTTCTAGAACGTTTGTGACTCATCTTTGGTACTACATGTGGTTTGCATCTTGTTCTTGTCGTATGAACTACCATTACATGGCTGCTCTCAAAATCTACAAATAGTGGACTGAGATAGATACCTCCACCCTTACTTACCCGGTGGATCTTGTTTTGATGTTACTGGCTTATGTTTGGGGTTTCTTCTCACAGCTCTCACAATGTTTCTCTTATCAACTGCATTTGTTATACTTGTTCAAAACATTCAATGTCTGTTACTCAGTAGGCTACGCCAGCATTTTTTTATTCTCAGGGCATTCCAAACTGTAGTGCTATACAGTATGTGCTTGTAACTGTTTATTGTCCAATATATCTAACAGAACGCACCAGGGCAACAAGACCTCCCACATGCTACAATACTTTTTGCTAATCTAAAATGGGTGGCTTAATACTAAAGCTGCTATAGGCTCTATTTTGTTTAAGGTAAAGGTAACGGTGTTTTTATAGTCACATACACATACACATACACATAGGAACATTTGTTCTCTGCATTTAACCCATCTGTCAAGGGAGCAGTGGGCAGCTGCTGTACAGCGCCCGGGGACCATCTCCAGGTAGAGGCCAGTGTCACTGGTCAATGGTACTGACTGGAGAGAGTTAACCTAACGTGTTTAGTGGGGGACACCCACTATTAACAGATGTCTCTTCCAAAATGATCACCACTTTCTTAATATTAATTACACTCCAGATATGTATACACTGAATGTTTCTTAAACAATTTAAGCTGTGTAACACTATATTAATAACACCATGATGTATAGTCAGTGTAAGTTCTAAATGTTAAATGTACTGTACTTACCAGTTTCCTTTAAAATTTCAATAGACGAGTTTTGACTTCCATATTGGTTTCTAGCACAGCAGAGGTACTGGCTACCATCAAGTCCATTTAAGTGCAACTCAGCCTTGTGTCCAACGACCACATCATGGACACCATCTGTTGCAAACCAAGTGTATTCCTCCACTGGTGGTATTGCATAGCTGTTGCAGAACAAGGTGATGTTTTTGGTCCTACCTTCGGGCGATTGTCTGATAGAAATAGATGTGTTCCTAGGTCGATCTGAAAGAGCTCGTGAGTTTACTTGCCATATTTTTTATCTTGTAAATTTAGAGACATAACTGTATGGTCTACATGAAAATATGTTTTTTCTCAGCAGCAAGTTAGTACTGTGTGTTCAGTAAGCTACTTACATCCAACGCTAATATTAATGGTATTTGAATGTACGTAATGGTTTTCTTTTAAAGAACATGCATAGCTCCCAGAATGTTTGAAAGTCACGTTGCTTATGTGAAGGGCCGGCCCTTCATGTAGATATTCTCCGTTCTTAAACCAGACAATGGATGAGGAATGGTGACCGGTACAGGTATTTACACAAGTAAGATTCTCAGACTCTCCTTCCTCTATCTCCTTCCGTACATTGGGTGATGCCACAAGAACAACATCTAAAACAGAAACGTGCTGTCAGTATTTCAGTTTTAGAAATGAAGGGAAATATACATTTATTAACATTTAAAAAAAGACTTACCAGTTACTTGTAACATTGTACCACCCTGACCAGTCCATTTACCTTTTTCAGAGTTAGTTAGGAATCTGAATAAGTATTTCCCAGCATCATTATGATCCACATGATGGATCACAATAGAACAATTGTGGTGCTTGTCACCAATATATTGAAACTTTGAAGAGTTGGTTACTTTATTGCTGTCATAAAGAAATGGTCCATTTCTAGGAAGTATATATTTTTTTTCTGATTTTGTGTGACGCCAGATTACCTGTGTTACCTCGACATCTTTAGGATAGTAATATAAACAAGGAATGGTAATAGAGGAGCCTTTCCCTGTGCACAGGTGATTCTGTTGATAATTCACATTCCACTGTTTGCATATAATTCCTGAACAAAACATATGAATTAACATAAAAATATATTTATAACATTATTAAATGCATATGTTAGGTATTGTTTTACCTGGTAAAATTGATATAACCAGTGTCCATGTCAGATGTTGGTGTTCAATACCCATCTTGGTAATCATAATATATAGCTTAACTATCAAAGTCGCAAGAGAAAAGGTTACTCAGAGCATTAAAGACATTCTCAACCTACAGTTTCACTCAAAATATGAAGCCTGTCTGATTGATGTGTCAGTTGCACAACTTATAAGGAAGCACTTGAATTAATCAGGTCATATACACAGTGAACCCAGTGAGTCTACCTACCATGTATGTAAATGAAACCACTTGTGTGCAGGCAGATGAAATATAAAGTAGGCTACAAAGCCATGGAGCCATCACTTCCTTTGTGCATTGTTATTGATAAAATCTAAAACCCATAGCAGTGGTTAATAAACGTTTAGGTTCCTTCCATTTTCAATAATATTCCATAGGCTACCCCTTCACAGGACATTTTAGTAAAAAGATTTTGTGATTTTGTTGGTTTGTTTGTTTGTTTATTTCCCACTTGTCAATTATAACATTCTCCAGTCAATTTTAATAATGAAATCATTATAAAAATGTCAGTATTCTGACCAGAAACAAAAAGGTGTAGGTTGAAGCTCAAGCTTATTTACTTATGAAAGCATTACACTTGTGCTACCCAATATAGCACAATATTCAAATAAAGTAAAAAAAAAAAAAAAAAAACATCCTTGTCCTGTGTTTATTTACTGTACATACACATATACATACATACTGTACATACGCACGTACTGTATATACATATCTACATACAGATACTGTAGCTTCTTAACCAGGAGTAAGCTACCCCATAATGCCATACTTTTCTAACTTTCCCATTAATAATTCATGGTCAAAAGTATTATTTGCTTTTTTAAAGATCTACCACTCTGAAAACATTTTTTTAATTGAGATATTCTCAATTTAATTATTTTTTAAGTTGAGATTTTATCTATTAATTCTATTAATGCTATTGAGGTTGTCTGCTTGGATTGAAATTCATGGTGAACACAAATTTGAAAACAAATGTGTATCTCCATTCTTATTAAGGAATTACTTTAGCTATTTTAATTTTGTTAGGAAATATTCCTGTAAGAACTGATTGATTACAGTATGTGTGTGTCAACAGTTTCAATATATTCGATGATCTCTTTAGTGACATAAATATACCAAAAAGTCCCAATCTTGACTACATCAATAAATTAATTTTTTGGACACATCCTATTTGTTTTAGCTTTGATCAAAGCTTTCATCTTCCTGGCTTGGATCCAGTTTCAGTAATCTCATTGGCTAAATTAAATCCAACTTTTACAAAGTAATCATTCAATTCTTCAACAACCTCTTTTATGTTATTCAGAGTTACATTTCCACCTTCTTAATTTTTTTTTATTTTTTCCATAATGCTGTTATAGCACTTTCCATGTTATCTGAATGTTACTTTTATTTTCTTCTAACAGTTTGCTATACTATTCCTTAATATTCAATAGGCATAGGCTACGAAATAAATGGAGTATGATACAATTTGATGCCAAATAATTTTCACCACAATAAATGTACAGTAATAATAAAGTTTGTTCAGCATTGTCTGCCTATCATTCCATTGCTTCATGCTGAGACATCTCCATTTGTATGGGGTTATGCAGCTATGTCAAATGTGCATTCTTAGTGTTTTAAACTTTTATACTACAACAGTGAAATTTATTCTGTAAATGAAAATTCCACACATATTATTTCCAAGGCAGAGCATGAATCATCCACTCAGAGCAGTTTGACGAGGTGCGAATAGATCACGGGTCCCTATAAGAGGGCATTTTATCACTGTTGGAAGTAGTAGTAGGGTAGAGGCTTAACGCAGCAACAAACCACACACAGTTAAGTGTTCAATACGACCATGCCTCTTAATTCGTCTTTGGTGATCGTACTTTTCTCCGTGCTGGTCTGCTGTAGTCCATCGGAAGCTTGGTACAAGCAGTTCTCCGGTCCGAGTTATTACACTGTGGGCAGAGCATCAGGCTTACTAACCGGTTTCCAGAGATCTTCATACATCAGGAGATCTGAACCGGAATCACCTGACAGCGACCAGTCTGCCACCAACAACGTGATCTCACATTTTTCTCCACAGAATTTCATCTTAAAGACAATGGTATGTAGCCTTTGTGACGAACGTCTATGTACAAAGCAAATTACCATACTGTATAGCCTTGCCTATAGGCGAAAATGGATTTCCCATGATTTCTCTAACGAGCGTCGTGATCCTGTAAGCCCATATTGAAAGTGTTGGAAATGAATGGGGGCATGAAAATAAAAATTTGAATAATCTTATATTCTTAAGAGTTATGATCCTGTAGCCTACTAAACGGATATATACGGATGTCACTGTAAGCCTACTGCATAATTGCTGTGCTTCTCTCCAACAGCCTATATGTATTAAAGAAATTTCACCAAATCTACAGAACTGTGAACTATTCCAGGACGTCAAGGGGCTGTTCAAGTGTAAAGCTGATGTCTTCCTATCTTTTGACTCATTGGACTGTGCAAATGATTGATCTGTAGCGTTGCAGCATTTTATGGCTGGATTGAAAACGGGATTTTTCTTAAACTGAATGTTGCCGACTTTACGTTTACAATTTCACCAAACGTATACTTGAATTGTATGCCATTCTGTTTTTCAATTATTATATTTGTTTTCACTTTATATAAATGGCCTATTATGCATAGCTATAACAGTGTACATATTGTGTTTTCATTAATTATGAGAACTTGTGTTAAGTGGTTTAATATAGACATTCAATGTGCTGGCTTTGCCACGAGGGAAATACATTCAGTTCATATATAGGCTTATATGTCAAGTCACTTTTTAAAAATAAGACATCTTCTCAAATACATGTAGCCTATATTATCATTAGGCCTACCATATACTTGAAAGAAGACACTCAGAATGCAGTTAGAATGGTATAGGCTCCTAATGGTTTCAATTTCCAAATTATATTTAGTAGAAGTCTTAAAACAATAATTCTACTCAGTACACATACTACAATGTATTCCCTATAGCTACCAGCAGATTACATTTATATAAAAAATAAGCAGGCAATCTTAAATAATTTATTAAAAATATTTTTAAAAGTACATTCAACAAATACAAATAAAAAAAAGACGTACAGCCAGGTCAGCACTAGCCTACATCACAGGCTAATGCGTTTGAAATGAGGTACAAATGGTATTTTTTGGCAACATGCTGTATAAAAAAAAAAAAACAGTTCAGAGTGCCCTGCACATGGTAGCACTACAGCAGAGGGACAGCTCCCAAGTTGACCTTGATAACTTGATCCATGACCACTTGGAAAACAAGCTGTACGTTGGGGGTGTCCGTAGCAGTGGTGAAGTGGTGGTACACAGGTTTGCCGCTGGTCATGTCATTGCAGACTACAAACATGGCAGCAATGTGCTGTGCTGCAGAATCCACATCATTGTCTGCTCCTACAAGGGGACACAAGGTCCACTTGTCTTTCAGAAAATGCATTGTAACAATGAATATATGGTATGCCAATCAAGTTTCACTTGACTTTTGATTTGCCTCTGCACTTGAATAAATGAGAACCTTCACTTAATATTAGTGCATTTATTTAGCCGTTAGTGAGAAAAATGCAGTTCTTGCGAACAATCTATAACAGGTCAGAATTGTAATTTGACTTTCCATGTTGTGATTGAGGCAAACATATGCATGACCAGCAACTGTACACAGACTAATGCACTGTATTAAAGAATAAAAAAAGATGTAAATATATAGTCAGATCCATGAATAGGCCTATATGACAATTTTGGCTCTGTAAACATTAGAATTATGAGGTTAAAACACAATTGTTTGACAGCTCAACTATATACAGAAGAAAAAAACGAAAAAAAAAAACATTTTTGTACATTAAGCTGTACCTTGATAACACGGAAGGTAAAATCTCAAGTGTCTTCCCGAGTACAGAATCTTCTCCCGGAAAAGGTCGGTTTTGTTCATGAACAGAATCTTTATGGGAGACATACAATCCATTTTATTCAGCTATAAGCCGTTCTTCACATAACATTAATATAAAGTCTAGATTCAAGTCTATTGTTACACACATGGAAACTCACCATTTGTATAACATCTCATAAGATTTGTTCCAGTACATGTATTGTTTAACATCTGAGTTATTATACGGGAGCTCGCCCAGATAACCATGTCAAAGAATACAGTAATAAATGTGTAATGCTAACTGAATCATTTTTATGTAGGTCAAGATAGCCATTTTAGTCACCAATTTAAGTTTTCATCTCTGAAATCAGAAGCACCCCTGACCTACAAAGATCTAAAGCATTCGTTTTCCCCACAGACCACACGAAATCATCATTACTGAAAAATAGATAAGCGTGGAAAATGCAATAAAAATAATCAAGGCTAACAGAAACCTTGCATAACTCTTGAGTTAATAGTGCTGATAAAATGCAACAAAAAAAACAGACTCAATATAAACTGTGACAAACAAGCACGCAAAAAAGAAAAAGGTGCATTTAACATTCTCAACTACTGCAAGCAATGAAATCACCCTCACTATGCCACGATTAGCTCCACAATGCTTATTGCTACCTATGCCAGCCACAATGGCTCAATCACATCCTGAGACAGTTTCCATGCACACTGAATGTACTTGAGGAAAATGTACTTGTACATACTGTGACTAAATAGCAGACCAAGGATGTGCCAAAGCTTTGGCTGATGAAACCATTTCATACATTGGCCATGGGAGGTACACAACTAGAACAAGTAGATCATCTTACCAATGAAGTGTGCTTAAAAATGCTGTTGTTGCAAATGGATGAGAAAAGCTCATGGCTCTCCTGCAGCCGACTCTAGTGGGGAAAATACGTTTGTCAACATAGCCTTTAAAACCTATTTAACATGCATTTTATCCTGCCAACAAGTTGGCCCATTGACCATCCAGCCAAATTGCTCTAAACATGCAAGCAAGTAAGAAACATTTGGATCAGTCATTAATAAAAAATTTAAAAAAAACTAATAAATTACTTCTAAAGACAGAGGCTTAGTACATATTCCACATGGGTTTTGCCTTCCTGTTACCCAATTGTACCTGAACATGCCTCCATGCCCCCCCCCCCAAACAAACAAAGACTTGTTTTTCTTCTATATGGATTCATTACACAGAGTATAGCAGCAGTAGGTTACCCTGGTTTTAAATGTTTAAACTTGTTTGACTACAGTATTCTTGCAGGGAAAGCTATAGTGTTGGCTAGCTTTTGTTAGGAAAGAATACATTTGCTTATGTACCTACATACAGTATGTCATGCCGACACCATGACTGTTACAATTTGTCTGCCCTTACCCTTGAATGCATATAACTACCTTTTTGTATTAAATGTACATGGACCACAAATTCCTCTTGAAAGTTCAACAAGAATGAGATACAACAATACTGCATGTGTACCTTTGATGAGTCTTCCATCTGAATCATGTCATATCCATTTAGGGCCACCGTGAAAACAACAACCTGGACACAATCAAAACAGCTGAGCCACTTTCTCTTCCCACTCCGCTGACCACCTACATCATAGAGTCTGTGGGCATGAAGAGAACGTTCAGTCACGACAGGTCGCTGTATTGCATACACAGTGCACTATGTGCATGACATCTAGAGACAACATGGGCCTTGCTGTGAAAGTAGCCTATAGTAAGTGGTCAGTCAAATAAAACTTAGAATAAACATTTCTTTGTGTTCTACAGTTTTATTGTGTCTAAACCAGGCCAGCCTAGTCATAAAATATACGTACTATACAGCTCATAACTGTGTGCATGTGTGTATACACACACACACACACACACACACACCTATAGTACATATACCATTCTGTCTGTCACCAAAACAAACAGTTAGGGAACACTAGAATATTTTAGATGCGATTAAAATGGTACAATAGTTTATAGTAAAATGACTAAAACAATAGGTTGGCATATTATCCACATTTTCCTGCAATAGTCCTCAATTGTTGAGAAAAATGCAATTAACATTTAATTTCTTAATATTTCACTGTGTACCACAATATTTCAGAGACAGAAGACTAACGGAGTGAAATGAAAATATTAAAGCAATAAAAAGAAGGGCTGTGTAGTGGGTCTCGGTGACACAGGAAATCTCTCCCCAATTTGGGGCACAGTCTCCAGGTGCATGATTGTGCTACTCATGTCAGAGGCAACAAAACGTTTATGCCTTCAGAGTCAATAGCCAGTTTAAATTAAATACAATAAAATACAAATCGGAATAGCAACAATGGATCCCAAATGTGGCATTTTGTCGAAAGCAAACGCCATGTAGCGTGTCAACATAACTAAGCTTTATATAACTCACTAAAAGTTAAAGTAATGTACATAAATAAATAAAAAAAAAGGTTTACTACAGTATCATAATTTTTCAGTCAGTCACAGCACATATCGGCAGTGTTGGGAAAGCTACATTGAAAATGTAGTGAGCTGAGCTACCAGTTACTCTACGTTAAATTAAGCTTCACTACATTGAAGCTACCCGCAAGAGAACATGGTAAAGTTAGTTCACTACATTTAAGATATTTTGGCCAGGTACATTTGTGGAAGGAGCGTATCTATATGATGTGTGGTAATGCAATTACATGTACAGTTTAATGTAAATCCACAACCAATAGTGATAAAGCCAATAGCCCATTTACTACAAGAGGCATTTGCATGAAATGTCACTTTGTTCTCAATATAAATCTGAATAACATCAGTTTTACACATTTTGTATTACCTCATAGCCGCTTATTAAAAGTTATGAAGTATCATTTGTAATGAGCAAGAATGTGTGGAGTGGTGCCAGCGTTCCAGCATACAGCAATGACATGCCTACTGCATAGCAAAAACTATTTACAGCGTCACCCAAGTTAAAATTCTATAGAGCAGGAATCAATTAATGGAGTATAAACACAAAATCTGACAAAAAGAAGCCAATAAACCCTGTAATGGTTAGAGATGGGCTAATGGCCTCCTTACACCACTCTGCACTGGGGTGAGTTGTTATTGCGTGTCGGGCGTCGGGACAAAATATATGTAGGTTTGATATCAAAATGTTTACAACACCCATGGGCAGTAAACTGGCACCAATGAGTCACAGGTTTACAGTACAACTCAAATGATTTCCTCCATGTTGTGCCTCCTGCCTTTCCTGTTATAACAAGTCAATAGTTTGTGCGATTCATTGAAGTCATTTATATTAATTGTTTTTTTATTTAATTTAAAGTATTACCTATAAATGACATCATTCACTTGAAATTGTGTCTCAATGATTCCACAAGTCCTTACTCTCACCCGTAAAACATCCGTCTCTGTGGGAACGTAGTTCGGTGCGGTGATTCGACTCATGTTCGAAAAGAAACTAGAAAGCGAAAGACAAAATACATTTTCAGAGCTCTCCAAAACAAGATTATCATCTCCAGGGTATAACCCATTTTCTACACAACAGATACAGTATACAAAAACAACTCCTGACAACAAAACATTTGCTTCATATGAAGCAGTTATGTTAACATTTCAGAAATGACTTATCGTGTAGTGACAAATGAAGTAAACTGATCAATAAAAGCAAATCAAAAGTAATCTTTTGAATGATCATGACGTGATAAAAAATGTCACACACACACACACACACATATACACACACACACATACACACACACACATATACATATATATATACACACACACACATATACATATATATATACACACACACACACATATACATATATATATACACATATACACATATACACACATATACATACATACACACATACATATACAGACATATACACATATATACATATACATATACATACGCAAACACATATACATATACATACGCAAACACACACATACACATACATATACACGTATATACATACGCATACGTATATACATACGCATACACATATACATACGCATACACATATACATACGCATACACATACATACGCATACACATACGCATACACACGCATACACATATACATACGCATACATACACATATACATACGCATACATACACATACATACGCATACATACACATACATACACGTATGCATACATACACATACATACACGTATACACACACGTATACACACACGTATACACACACGTATACACACATGTATACACACGTATATACACGTGTATACACATGTATACACATGTATACACATGTATACACATGTATACACACGTATATACACGTGTATACACACACATGGATACACACGTATATACACGGGTATACACACACACGTGTATACACGTGTATACACACACACGTGTATACACGTGTATACACACACACGTATATACACGTGTATACACACACGTATATACACGTGTATACACACACGTGTATACACGTGTATACACACACGTGTATACACGTGTATACACACACGTGTATACACGTGTATACACACACGTATATACACGTGTATACACACACGTATATACACGTGTATACACACACGTATATACACGTGTATACACACACGTATATAC
>JAODUE010049076.1:37944-41014 GCA_027564755.1 Amblyopsis hoosieri | reverse complement strand
TATATATATATACACTACACATAATAATAATAATAAGAATAATGATAATATGGTTGTAAAAATATAGGATACAATTACATTTACAAGTATATTATAATCACTATTTTAGAAGCGGGAGAAGATGGATGGATATTTTAGACTTTATCATACTGTTGTTTTGATTTGAGTAATTATATTACAATATAACGAATTACAATACTAAACACTTTGTTTGAAAACTTATACTACTGCCAACACAACGACAAAAAAATATTATTAGCCCCAGTTTCAATTAACTTCAGAGCAGTCGACAGCCCAGCTTCAATGATAAAACAGCCTAGCGTGTACGGTAATGGTGGGAATAGCAAGCAGCCTATCATGTTGATGTCATTCAACTTTATCTTATCGGGACACATATAAATATATATCGGGACACGTACATATTGATAGGCAGCACTCCCGCACGCTTTTACACATTTTAAAACGCTTGGCCTAATTGGCCTGACGACAGTGACGAACTGTATTATTGATTGACAGACCGTACCTCGGTCCTCAGTGTCGATACAGACTGTAGTGTGTGTTCAGTCCGGTGCCGTTTACGTTCATTCATGTCCCGACTCCCGAACACTGCCTGATCCTGATACTCGCGCCAGAAACCAGAAACCAACTGGATCTCGCGAGAATAGGATGGTATCTGGAGGCTACGTGTCTAACTCAATGGCCCGATTGAGGAAGCTTATTGGCTGGTCACATGGTCCACACTAGTCTGGATCTGTCCGACTAGTTCTCAACTTAAGTTTTCATAGACGTTTAAGGCAAAACAATTTTAAGTAGGCCCCTTATCTCTGTCCATTTCTAATCTATGGTAGGGCTAGATGAGGATGGTTTCAGGCTACTAGATGCTAGATTTGAAGATACCAGAACAGCCAAAATAACCATAACGCTCTTCTTATACCAGCGCAAGAATACAGGAAGTGTAGTCATCTGCAAGTGGTCCTCTTAAAAAACTACAAATACCAAATCTACTTCATGTCCTGATGAAAGGTATGTGCCAGTGCCTAAACATTCTCCTCAATTGCCCATCCAGGATCAATGAAGTACTATATAATCTAAACAGAGTGGCTCACAGGGATGCCTGCAGGCCAAAGCCTTGTGTTTTCATGGTGAAGTGGTGCTCCTTTCTTGGGCTGCATCACATGCCTGCCCTTGTGAATGTTGTGTTCTAACCGTGAACATGTGGAGAATGTTAAAATATATGTAAGCATACATACATACAAGCATGCATTACATACGTGAAGGACTTTAACTTGGCCTAGCAACGTATCTCCTTATTTTACTTGACAGCATAACTATCAGACAATAGGGATCATTGTTCTGAACAAAATATATTTGGAAGGATTAAATGTCATGTTGTCCTATATTTGACATAAGGGATTGGCATTATTGGTTCTCTTAAAACAAGTTTACTGAATGACTGGCATCTTTGTGTTTACATAGTTATGAAATCCTAGTACACAGAGGACATCCTGATTAAAGGTGAAACACTGGCCTTTAATACTAGAGTTCAAAGTGCCATTGAGCAGGAAGTGAAATGCAACTTCTAAAACCAAAATCTTTTGAGGGAGCAAATGTAATTTTAGATCAAAACATGATACTCCTCAAATAAATATTTGTTTTATTAACCTTTTAAAAAAAGAATACATAATACCACTACCTCATACATTTCTAAACAAAGTCCCAAACAGCTGCAGTTTACACAGTGAAATTCTGCCATCTACTGTTCAGGATGTAGGAGTATCCTCTAGTTATTAGCATCGAACTATTCTCATTGTCACTACATCTTGATATGAATAAGTGAAGGAAGGTGTTAATATACAATATGCACGGCATTATGTATTAAAAATACAATCGCACAGTCTATGTTCACTCCTGAGACTGTCATTTAGCTTTTAGCACACTTTTAGGTAGGTAGTGATTCTATTTCTAACTAACTAACACATCTATATTTCAAATCAAAATTGAAAATTAGCAAACATAAAATGACCACACAACATGATTCAATAAATATCGACATCCCGGTCTAAAAGAAGCTATGAAAGCTGGCACAAGAGTCGTAAACATTACAGTAACCACTCTTATAACCAATCTACAGTACGGTATACCGTACCATATCGTAGAAAACTAATGTTAGCTAAAGTTGGAAAAACAGTCCAACTTTATAGTTTAGATTCCACTTAAGATAGCTCAATCACCAGCGAATTACGATGAGCAATGTAAAAACGTTTACAACCTGACTACTCAGTTGAGTGAATTGTCAAAATGTCATTAATTATCTTGAACGAAAAAGGTTATGTTCTAACTAATGTAAAGTGTCGCGTCCAAACTGCTCTTCTCGACTTCTGGCAACCTGGTTCAACAATCTTAGCACAAATATTATTTAAACGTATCTTTTGTTTTGAATGGGATAAATGTGCAAAATGGCCTTCTCTAAATTTGGCAGAGGAAACCATTTCGGCGCGGCACTTCTACCTGCGTGTAGGTATTAACTGATAATGGTGACAGCTAGCTAGCATGCTAACGCTATATAACCGCGTTGTTTTTATTTTGGCAGAAGAAGCTAGTTTACTGCCTGCACAAACTGCATAGACGCCAGCTACCTTGAATTGTCCAGACGTGTCTTCTTCGTCTCACGGTGAAACCATGTCGGTACATGTGTTTGTTGTGTTTACTTTCTCAGCTACGGTACGGTACTTCTCTATAGTGGTCCACATACGGTTACTAGCACAGGCACAGCGATGCTGCCAATTTTTTCCTCAAAGCAAGTGCTTATGGGTAATATAGTTCAATTCAATCAGAGAGCTTTAGCCTTGCCAGAGTACATACAATGCATGTTGCAATGTAATGCAATGCAATAGCCTATGGCGTTTTTAGTTTTAAGACACCAGCCAAATACAAACAATGAAAATTATTAAAATATGTTTGTATATATTATGTATGTTCTGTCTTTGTGTGTGTGTGATGGTGGAGAATATGCATAGTTGGCAGCCATGTGATTGCAGCTGCATTGCAGTTATTTCCTCAAAAGGGGGCT
>JAODUE010049076.1:22944-35444 GCA_027564755.1 Amblyopsis hoosieri | reverse complement strand
AATTATGCTGGAGATCGATTTTTCATATTTGAACTCAACATCAAAACATATCACAAACAAAACATCTAACACACCTAAAGTCAGCCCCAACAATAAACACAGTGCCACTTTTGTTTTTGCTCCCATCTACAGAGCCAGTGCTCTGTAAGAACATCTTACACATCTCTACAGCGTACACACAGATCAAAATAGCTAGCAAACCTTGAGGAGATACTCACTCTGACAATAAGTGTATTGGATCATAGTCACGTAACTCACCTCTCTGTAAACGTGCACACAAAAGACACACACCTACACACAGTCATGCACACAGTGCACAATAAGCATTCACAGTGTTTCATACTATGAACAGTTAAATGTCAACTTTACAGAAGGTTTGAATGCAAGCTGCAGATCTAAATAGAATGATGTCAACAGACATACAGATGCAATCCATGGCTTTTGTGTACATCCACGAATAAGATTAGATTTGTATTGAGCATGGTTAAAGATTAATTTGAGTTGAAATACTAATATAAAACAAATGTTTTCTCTTTCTATTATGGCTATAACTGTCAAAGGACTAAATATAATAGACCTGTACATATTTCAAATGTGTTACAATCTAATATTGACTCTTTCAGATTACTATTTGCTGCATGTTAACAATGAGATGTCAGTTGATTCAGCACATTGTAACGTTCAGGGCCGCGCCGCCGATGGGCGGCCCACTCCACCCACCACTGTTACCGGGGCCTCAGGCTACCAGATGTTCACTTCCCCAGCGCTCCCTGTTTCACGGGTGTTTGCACTAATTGCATATTGTTTGCACCTGTGGGTTTAGTTAGGTATTTAGGTTGGGGTTTGTTTTTTGTTCTTTGTTGGATATTGTTTCCCGTTTGGGCCGTTGTGGTGAGTGGTTCTGCTTTTTGGATTAAATGCAAATGTTACCTCAAAACCCGCGCCTGGTTCCTGCCCTTCCTGCTAACTCGTTACACACATTGGCAAAAGGGTTGCACAGCAACAGTAAAAGACTAGTCACATCTGCAATATTGTACTTCTTTACCTAAAAGGAGCATCCGTCTTGACATGGGTGATTTGATTTCAGTCACAATGCAGGTATACCGTCTACAGTGCAGTTTTCCTTAGATAAACTCTGCTCCAGAACCGTAATCTAATTCTCTGCGTTTTCTTTGTTCCTCTTGAAGAGGGAAAAGGAAGTGCCGTTCCACAACAGTGAACCAGTAAAGAATTGCCTCTGTCTCTTAGTCGGCAGGGATTTACTGCACTCTGAACACACTTAAACTTCAAATGTAATTTCTCATGTGTGGGTATCTGGAGCCTTTTCACGTGAAACACTTCCTGTTGCTGCATATATACTGTATAGCCACATCAAACACCATGAATAAATGTGTGTGCATTTAACTGATACATTTATGGAAACGTACTGTGTTCCAACCACTACACTGTCCTCATCCACAGAATATGATATTCATTCCAACTCTTGTGCTAGATAGTATTATTTCTTTCTTAGGTAGGGTTATCTCCTTAACATAAACCTGTGGTGGATTTCATGGACTAAATATTACAGTTCTATGACAAGTGTCATCTCTAAATTATGCGCTTCTCTGTTGCCTTCTTCATAGCGTGCACAGGGTTTGTGTGAATCCAGAGCAGTTCTCTCTCATTTCCTTCCTCTCCTTCTCCCCTCTCACCCTCCCTTCTCTCTCCTGCATCGCTCCGTGACAAATGTACTGCGCTAGCTTTCTAGGGCACGATGCACTCTACTCTGGCTGCAATCCAATGCTTTTGAAGGGGATACTGTATGTGGCTGGGTGGAGGTCCAGATACAGTTGTATTCCTATATCAGTTCAGAAAGAGAAGATAAAGGTATGCCCACCGGTCCTCACATCATCTTGTTACAGTGCATGGATGCCTTCCTACGGCAATCACCTGTCCATTGACTGGACAGTCAGTTCTGGACACCCCTTATTGTCACAGCAGGACAATGTTTCTCCTGAAGCCAAATGATATGTCCGCCAAGAACATTTATTTCAGAGAAGATGGTCAAGTAACTGTATTTATTACTGTATTTCCAGGTTCCCTTGCTATCATATCAAGATATTGTATGAAACATACCAAACTGTGCTGTACACAATGATGAGAAACAGAAGTATGACCAGAGATGGATCAGTTCTGGTTGTCCTCTGGCCCAGAGAGAAGACAGGAGAAGGCCTGTCCTGCTACACACACACAGAATGCATAACACCTTGCATTGGCCACATTCCCTCTCCGTGTCTGGGCTGTTCCCTTTACCCCTCATTGTCCCACCTAAAGCAAGTGGCATGTCGGAAGACCAGCCAAGCATACAACGTCCCAATACCAATCACAATTATGCACCTGCTGCAATCATATCCTAGGTTTGTAATGAATACAGGAGTGATCAACATAGTTGTTTTGAAAAAGGAAAGACCACCTGTAATTTCCTGGCAGTTTGCCCTGGCAGATAGACAGAGCCAGATGTAGTCTGGGTTCTATCATGTAGTTATGAAAGCGGTTGGTTTAGCTAGTGACCAGTCAGGCTGCTTGCTGAGTAAACAGTTGGAGCTTGAAAGAATTCAGCCAAAACCACAAATCAGTCAGTCAACCTGTAAATGTGCAGGAAAGCATAAATTACATTGTGTGCATCCGTGGTCGATTTGTGATTTATGTCGGTAAAACTGACAATTAAGCACACGGATTGTTCATTAAATGGAGCCACTAAGCAACAGCAAGCACAAAACCAACCGTTACAGTAATGTTTCCTTCAAGGTTAGCTAGTCTAGTACAGTACGTCCATCCGTCAGACAGCCAGCCAATCAGTCACACAGTCTTTAGTCAGCCAGGCTTGCAGGCCGTCAGTCTGGCGGGCTGCTACTGCATGAAGCCGCAGATCTGTGAATCCTTTACGCATTGCAGCAGTGCAGGCCATGTCAGTGTGCGCTATAGAGCAGCGCAGGACACACCTCCCCCCGACTGTTGAAGAGACCTCCGAGGAGCGTGCTGGCTTGATGGACAGCTTACACACACACACACCCACATCGGCATACAGAGTGGAGGGAGGCAAGCAGTGATATACACACACGCACGCACGCACATGCACGCACACACTCTCACACACATGCACGCACACACACACACTCACACATATCCCCATGGCATCTTCCCCATCCTTTTATCTATTTTCTAATCTGACTCTCTTCTTTTCCTTCTGCTCTCTTGTAATTTGCCCCCGTCCCCACTCTCGCCACAGAGTACAGCAGGCAGGCATGTTGGACAGCAGACTGACCTCCAAAGCCAACTGCCCCCCCCCTTCCCGACAAACAAGCTGGCCAGGACCACTGTGCCCTTCAGAAGAAACATTACTATATACTACGTAGACCATCACAATGTGGCATAACTGTTGTTGTCTCCACTGCGTCAGCTAGAAACACCGTTCCCACGTTAAAATGAGGTGAACACGCCTCACAAGATACAAGATGAGGGCTTTTGTGTAATCATGTCTGTTTCCTGCGTAAACATAATGCACGTCTAATGCAGCTCTTTTTTGTCTACGGTCTGCCAGACAGAATGCTGTTGATTAGATAACAAGGTCAGTAACACAAGCTTCGCAGGATCCAGCAGTCTAATGGACCCTCCAACGAAGCTGGGGGTTGTCGGTTCAAGTCCCGCCCGGGTTAAGTTTAATAAACCGTTACCTTGATTTCCTGGAAGAACAGATAGATTATTTTTCAGGAGTCCAATGTGTATTGTACGCTAGCACCACACCTCCATGGTTTTACACATTATTACTAACATTTATGGACAATGTAAATGTTTATTCTCACTGTGAGCATCTGATGAGAGCAAAACAAACATTTTTGTTTATATTTTTTGGAAGAAACTTATTTTTTTTGTGTGCTCCATACTTTAGTTGTTCTAAACTAAGGGTGATGTTTTCATGCAGTACGACAGCAATGTTATATTCTGCCATTCTTGGAATGGCATTTTGCCCCCGTGGAGCAATGGCAGACATATATTAGCATAAAATACTCAAAGGGATTTAAAAAGAACTTATTGAAATGGGTGTTTTATTTATTTCTCTGTGACATGGCTTTATTAAAACATCAATCATCAAACGCAGGATGAAAAGTTCACTAGTTTTTAAGGTTTTCAATGTTGTTTACGGCGGCTTGTACAAAATCTAACTATATTCCTGTGATGTTTTTACAGGTACAGCAGAACATTTTAACTTTAGCTCACTCCTTACATATTTACAACTCTGACCTCAGACAGGGGACTAGACATTGACTTAAAAAAAACACTGTAGTGGACTCGCTGTGTGTACTTGCGTGCCTGTGTGTGAGTATGAAAAAGAAAAAGTAGCCTATATTAGATGCATTAAGTACAATATTTGCATATTTGAAAGAGAGAGAGAGAGTAAGAAGGAAAGAAGGAAGAAAACGAAATGGAAAGAGGGTAATACCCAGACAGAAACAGGCACATAGATAGACTGATAGACTAGTTTACATGCCTTTCTACCCCTAAAGCATTTTAGGCTGAAATGGTTTTCTAACGCTCCCCCCTACGTCCATCTGCAACCAAACTGACACACATGCTTGGAGAATGTAATTAAAATACCAACTGAAATATGATTTAATGTTGTCATTAACTAACACTCAAGCCTGATATGGTTTTACATGGTTTATTTATGTTCCTTCATCTTTCCGTATTCATATTGGTATTTTATGGGTACAGATTGAGACTGCTTAAACACAGTCTCTCTGAGTCTTAATTGTTACAGTAAAACGTATATAGCCTTGTCATCACTTCCTGGGCTGTCTGTCTTGACAAGTGTATGGACGTGAAAACCTCAGAAATTCACAGATCAGCATTTAAGAGGTGATTTTAGTGAAGTATAGTGTTAAGCTATTATTTAGTTAGTGTATAGTGCCTATAGATGAAATGCACTGCATGGAAAAATACTGAAAACAAAAATATTGGAGCAATGGCTAAACTATTAAGGAATGCACAAGCTTTGCTAAGGAACAGCAGGCTATAATTCATAGCTGCAAGTAGAAAAAAAAAGTGAATTCTCAAGACATTTAATTTAAAACCAATCAGCCAATAAGGAGGCAGGTACACATATGGCTGGTGGATCATTAACTCCCAGGCTAGTGTTAAAGATGTTCCCTAACAGTGTTAAATATCCTGTTGTACGGGACATGGGGTGACTCCTGACGCGATTTAAAGTCTATAACCCCTGTCTCTATAGCCCCTCTTGAGGAAAAATCTTATATGCAGCCTATACAATAGCTATATGCTATACTGCCTCTTTTTAAAATGGCACCGCGACGGGATAAGAGAGGCTCTAATGGGATGAAAGAAAGCGACAGAGAGCGAGAGAGAACATGTGATTGCATCATCAGCATCATCACTAGAGGCAGGCAGCAGCCAACTGCGGTTCCCCTTCTACACCCCTCTCTCTCTCTCCCCCCCCCTCTCTCTCTCTCTCTCTCTGACGCGAGTGCAGCCCCTCGTCAGTCGTTGCAGGAAGAAGCTGTGCCCTCTGGTTGGAACAGGGATATTCTCAAACTGAAGCACCGTAGAGAAATACAATCCCTTGTTTGGAGCGACAACTTGGTTTTCCACGGAGGGAGCATATCGTCGTCGCTTGGGTGTGTGTGTGTGTGTGTGTGTGTGTGTGTGTGAACTGATTTTGAGGAGTGTCGACGTAAAGGTAAAGGTAAACTGTGCGCGCTGTAGGTTACCAGTGCCAAGGCAAACGTAACTGTTATTATCAGTGGTTTTAACGGGACAGGGAGCTGTCCACTCGGACGGTGCTGAAATCCATTAACCTACAGCACAACACGGGAGGTGTTAATATGAACTATTGGTTCGTTTGAGGTAAAAGATCAGGCGATATCTCTGTGAGGCTGTGAATGGTGGCGAGGAAAGGGAAACCGATTGAAAAGGCGATTGGCTGCTGCGGATCCAAGTTTGACGCCCCGATAACTGTCAGTCCATAGCCCATTCGGTGAATACTAATATCCTACTATTAAAAAATAACGCTTAAAACACGCGTTTTCTTAAAATGTCCCATACAATAACATATTCTAGTCTATAAAATTTAGTCCACGATATTTAGATCCAATCGCACCTAATTTGCATATTAGGCGTTGAGCACAACTTAAATGGCTAGCTATAGGCTACTGTTAGGCTATGAGCCGGCTATATGGTGTGTTTGGTTCTTGTCTTTTTTTAAACTGTAAAAATAGTTAGTAATTCCTTTGCGTTACAAAGTCAAGTGTGAGAAGATGCTCTTGCAACTTAGGGCGTGATGGTCGAGCTACCTGGTTGGTCCACAAGCCCCCTGCTGTCGCAACATAAGCCTTGTTCTATCTGTTATTTGACCTTTTCCTCTGCCCTTGACGTTTTTTTTCCACGAGAACACAAGCAGCCAGGCAGCGTCAGCAGAAATGGAGTCAGCTCGAGATGGATTGTCGTAAATTGAGGACACAGGCGGGTCAACAAACCCCTGTCCCGTCAAAACTTCAGTATAGCTTCCCATGTTATGATATATAGCCTAAAACATCACGCTGTCCAAACCATAACCGTTGCAACTAAAACGTCGTTCTTCTGTTGGGATCGCGATATTTGGCGTAATTATAGTTAGCCTAGTTACACTGTGTCCCTGGTTGCAGGTTACGTCTCCGGATCGTAGTGGAATCGGTCTCGCCGTGAAAACTTGACCACTGAAGGCAGGGAACAAAGAAGTGCTCCATCATGAATTTTGTAATGAAAGCGGCAATGGGAGGTAAGTGCTCTGCTGATTTAACGGCACTGCAGTGTGGAGGAGTTAAAGTGATGGCTTATACACCATGCGCAAAAGCTACATCAGGCGGCTGCCTTCCATTAGCCTATTTCTCTCTCATTCTTCCCTCTATCTCACGCTTTTAACTCTCTACCGCCTTGTAAAAGGCCTTTAAGGCACGGGTTGCAGGCTTAGAAAGAATGATAATTGAAAAGGCAAATCCTTGAATATGCCTACCATATCTGTCATAAGAAGCCTTTCATTGTCCCAAAATTATTCCCTATGCCTTTTACACAGGTGAGCTCACTCATAAAGATCATATAAAGTAAACTCCCAAGGCCAAAGGACAACTGGATAGCCAATGGATAACTGCATCAGGCCAACTTCAGTAGACAAGTATAGCCATCTGCTATGATGCCCCAATTAGCCCTTGTTTGAAACTCTGTATTTCATATATTTGCTACATTTGAGAGATAAGATGAAAGTGGTGCTGATAGTACCGCAGATGTGATGCCGCCCTATGGTGGCAGAGGTGTCAGCCTCTGTGGTTGAGTACTGCATTCAAAGCAGAGCTGCTCATTGGCATGCAGAGACTGTTGTATATGCGTGGCTGTGCATACAGCTCCTGTGCCCCATGTGTCTGCAACACAAATTATTATAGAACTTGCACTCTGCCTCTACTGGACACTGACAGTATACTGAATGTTTGTGGTGTTTCGTTTGTGCTTGTGTGTGTGTGTGTGTGTGTGTGTGTGTGTGTGTGTGCGTGTGTGTGTGTGCGTGTGTGCGCGTGTGCGTTTGTGGTTGGCATGGGCATATCTTTGAGTGTATGTGTATTCTCTGCATGCGGCAGAGTATATCTTAGCTATACATAAATAAGTACTGTATATGTGTGTGTATGTAGAGAGGAGATGAATTATGGAGAGGTTGCGTGTGCACAGCAATGCTACTGTACCAGTCACAGAACTAATTTAAAACACAAGCACGCAAACTGTGCACGTGTTTGTGTCTGTGTGTGTGCACGTCAAGTGTGTTTGCCATGTGTGAATAGCAAAAAAAATAATAACTAGGCTTAGATTTGAATTGATTTCACCTGGAAACAATATTGGGATTTCACACATCATCTAGCAGTGATATATCAAAAGCCAAATGTAACGCAATCATCTAAAAATGGTAAAGCCCACCACATTTTCAGTGAAGCGCAAAGCATCCTAAATGTACAATCAACAGTATACAACTTCATCTTTATCCTTACACAAGCCATGGTGGTGCACCATCCAGGCTGCTCTGAAATCTATAGACATCATTAACATTCATTCTGGTTCCTCCGAGGCCACACTGACAATTGACCATAGAAATGCTGACAGTGTAAGATAGTGTAAATAGTGTGAGTATTCAGATAAAATGATGAAATAAGAGTAAGTTATTGATTATACAAACAATCAATCAATCAAACAATCAATCAAATAACAAAAAAACGAAATATTGCCAACTCAATTGCTGCACTTTTAATGTTCTGTTTTTTATTTGTATCAATCATTTGCAGACCATATACACTACATATCTTTTAAAATTGTATTAGCCAAGAAACGATAAAGGGTTCAGGTTTTGCATTTCTTTTAGTTAGTTAGTTTTAGATGTGTGATTAATTCTATGCATTTAGTTTAAGTTATTTACTTATAATTTCTATTACTAAAAACACTTATGGCCAGTGGCAAATGCTTGCACTTTTTTACATATGTAAACTCAACATTATTGGGAACTGAACTAAACAAGTGTTCAGCTAAATAAAAGATTTAAGTTCACCGATGGTTTTACAGCGGTTTAAATTTTATTTCAGTTAAAAAATTTTAGTTTCTATTTTAGTATCAGTTTCAGCTTACAATTATATAATTGGAGCCAAGCTAGTGCAATATTTATGATCATTAGTGCCTGGAATACAACATCAGGAGTTTGCAGCCTGTATTTAAAATGTCTATATGCAATTTAATTAAATAGGCATTGAAACAAAATGGGACCCCAGGCAGTATGAATCAAATAAAACAAATTGGATGAACACAAACCACTCAATACATGAGGATGATGCTACTGTCCATTGAGATGAAAACCAGACGTTTTGTGTGTGCATATGTGTGCATGTGTGTTTGTGTGTCATGTGAGTTGTTATCTGAGAATTACTGACCTGAGGGATATACTGGTAGAATACAAAGATAATCATACCGGTTTCACATTTTTAATCCAAAGCAGAGGAGATAATTGTTTCCCTGAAGCTTCTTCATCTAATTAACACTCACTAATATGTACTGTATTTAATACCCAATTCTTACTTTAGTTTGTTCAACCTGCTGCTCATTAAAGTATTGAATATCTGAAAATTACATTTGAAATATTTTGAGTTAACTTTTTATACAAACATAATGGAAGTTTGCCAGTATAGTATCTTACAGTACTGTACAGTATATTCGGGGACATCACCATCATAATTTAAGTTAATAACAGGACATTTTAAAAACAATAATAAAATAAATAGGATTAACATTACAAGTACGAGGCTACATGCCGGGACCATGAATCAGGAACACAAATTTGCATTGCGTCCCAAACATAAGTTTAATACCGCATTAGCATTATTACTTCTGACCTGAGTGCTTCCTTGCTGACTCAGCATCACTAAAATCCTCTGTAGTTTGTAACAGAGAGCTGTGAGGCAGCTGAACATTAAGCAACATTTGATGTGTTTGTAACAGGGATGGTTGGAATGAATGTTAACAAAATGTTACAGAACGAAAGAAATTCCGAAACAAAGACAAAAGATAATACTGAAAACACAACATGGTAACACAATGCAATACATTGTAACACAATCAATGTAACAAAATTACCTTCAGTTCCTCTTAAAGTGAAAAATGTGTGTGTGTCTGTCACAAGTCCAGTTTCTATAAATAATTCATTCTACCATATATCTCACAAAGTCACGAAGCAGAAGGGCAGGGAGCTGACAGAGAGAGAGAGAGGAGGACAGAGAGAAAAGTAGAGGTCAGATATATTTCATTATTAGTAATGGCTTTCTTTAACCTTCATGAAAAGGTCTTAACATTCACAAATCTGCAGCTTGCTGTGTAAGTGATATCTAATCTAATGAAGGTAATCTGGATGTGTTTACCAGCCTTGTGTAAAATCATCAGCTAAACTTGCATATGCCGCTATATAATGTTACTATATACTGTTTCCCCTCTGGTCCCTCTGACCAGCTACTGCGGTTTAATGTAAAACATGTCACTGCATGTCAGTGTGAGGAAATGAGGCACAGGCATTATAATAATAATAAAAAAAAACTGAACCTGAAATAGAATGAAAACTTTACCTCAAGCAGTGATGAATAGCAAAAAAGCATTCATTTATATTATTAATTGTCACTTTATCAAATGTTATTTTGCTTACCTCAGCAAAAGGAATAAAGCAAAAAAATCTTATTGTCAATATCAAGATCAGTCAATCACACTTTCATCACTTTTATTGTCTCTGTTGCAAGATTGTCATCTTAGTCCCACTTACTTATCAGACTATGTATGTGTGTGTGTGTGTGCATGTGTGTGCATTGGATCATGTACTATAGGACATTGTCAAGGCAGTGTACATAGCAAGCTCAAGGTGTTGAATTTAGTCGCTTTTCTGTTTCTGTTGAATTCTGTTCTCCTTTCCTTGGCCTCATATAAACACCTGCACTGTGCTGTATATTTTACTGTATATTTCTAAGGAAGCAAGAAAGCGGCAAAACTTGCTTTTATGTTGTTTCTTTCGATCCATTCCCACTTGTTATATTTCTTCTATTGTAAAATATAATTCATTCATTAATTAATTGCCACAATTGAAAGCCAGTTCAGTTTTATTATTCTCTGTCTCTAGTCTGTGTATTTATGGAAATATTTCACAGAGAACTGGCACACAAAGGAAAGACAACACACTATTATTATATTCCTCATTTACAGTATATTATTGACACAACGGTCATGTATTGAAGCCATGCTGACAATACAATACAATAGTGAGTTAAAAACTGGTTTATTTTCCAACTGTTTATCTAAATGTCGTCAACAAAATGCATAAACATATTAGTTTCAACTTAGATTCAGCTAGAAGAAAAATCAACATATGTGAGCTTTACTATCTTGTATGGTGACCATTAATATTCTTGTTTATAAGGTTAGTTAAACCTGACCTAGTTGCTTTGGCTGTAGAAAATGTAAAGAGGCAGAGCCTGTCTATGCAGTGATATGGGGGACATTTGACAGCTTGGTTGTTAACTGCATGGAACTCAGGAATGTTGCCAGATTCTTATGAGTCATTGCTTCATCCTCTCAGATATGATGACTAAATACACAGAGTATATGGAACCCAAGCTGTAATTAGAAGCTCTGCTTATTCCTCGTGCAGCTCCTGGAGCCCTTTTCTTTCACGCCATGTTTACGCTTCTCTTCCTTTTCAAGCCTTTTCCCATCTCTCTCTCTCTCTCTCTCTCTCTCTCTCTCTCCCTAATGGAGTTCATATTTCTGTATGCTGAGTAAAATTAAACAACAGCACGCTAGTACGTTTTACAGCACGAACAGCAGTCTCTCTCTCCTTAGACATCTGTCTTCCTGTCACCCTCATCACTTTCCTCATCCCGGCTTCCTCTCATTTCCTTCCCTTTACTGTTTATTTCTCTTTCCTCCTTTCATCCTCCTCTTTCTCTCAATATGTCTTTAATCGCTACTTCTCTTTCTTTCTTTATTTCTTTCATTCATCTATATCTTTTACTCTCTGCTCATGTCCCTCCAGGACCATGCGTCTATAGTTCTCCTTTGACACCACTATATGCTACTGTACATCTCAAGCTCCTGGGTGTTTTAGGCTCTGATATTCCGTGATAGATCTGCCGTTTTGTGGCTTTTAGTCTTGTTAGCTCCTTAGATGTGAGGCGTTCATCTGCCAGCTGCAGCACTCAGCTATGCTCGTAGAAAACCCAGGAGGACCTCCGCTCTTCCAGAAAATCTCGTACTCATGTAGTATCTATCTCTCCTTCTCTGCTGAGGGCCTCTGCTGCCATTTGATATCTGTGCCTCTCAATCCACATCTTTTTGTTCTCCTCCTCTCAACGTATAAATATCTATGTCTCGCTTTTGGTTGAGCCGTGTGTACACTGTAAAAAAAAGAAAAAAGAAACATTGATATCGACCAGACCAATGTCTCTCTCTCTCTCTCTCTTTCTCTCTCTCTCACACACACACACACACTCTGAGGGCCCAACTTCCAACTCATATTTCGGATGCATTCAGGGCTAGGGTATCCTATTGTGTCTCCCTCTCACTGTCAATATAGGACAGTTTAGACAGACTTTCTCTAATGCTCACCACCACTACCTCTTTCTCCCACTCCCAAGGAGGTCCTCCCGATGTGGGCAAGATGCTGGGTGGGGAGGAGAAGGAAGAGGACCCTGATGCGGCCAAGAAGGAGGAGGAGCAACAGGAGGCTCTGAGGCAGCAGGAGGAGGAGAGGAAGGCCAAATATGCCAAGATGGAGGCTGAGAGGGAAACCATGAGGCAAGGCATCAGGGACAAGGTATCACGCTCTGCATGTTAGCTAACTCACTAATAACCCAATGTTAGCTAACTCACCAATAACCCAATGTTAGCTAACTAATAACCCAATG
>JAODUE010049076.1:0-22844 GCA_027564755.1 Amblyopsis hoosieri | reverse complement strand
CTAACTCACTAATAACCCAATGTTAGCTAACTAATAACCCAATGTTGGCTAACTCACTAATAACCCAATGTTAGCTATCTCACCAATAACCCAATGTTAGCTAACTAATAACCCAATGTTAGCTAACTCACTAATAACCCAATGTTAGCTAACTAACCAATAACCCAATGTTAGCTAACTTACTAATAACCCAATGTTAGCTAACTCACTAATAACCCAATGTTAGCTAACTAATAACCCAATGTTGGCTAACTCACTAATAACCCAATGTTAGCTAACTCACCAATAACCCAATGTTAGCTAACTAACTAATAACCCAATGTTAGCTAACTCACTAATAACCCAATGTTAGCTAACTAACTAATAACCCAATGTTAGCTAACTCACTAATAACCCAATGTTAGCTAACTTACTAATAACCCAATGCCCAGATGTATGCTTAGCAATTAGCGAAGGGATACATGGACGTGGGTGGATATATGACACGCACGATGCAGAGGCACGACGCAACACATAATTCAGTTCAGCTCCGCACCTGAGGGGACTTGACTATATGGCAGGGCTGCCACAGAGTAACGGTTGCTATGTAACCAACCTCACTGCAGAAAATGAGAAAGGGTGTGTGTGTGGGGTGTGTCTCTTGGGAGTCTCGAGAAAAGAACCAGAGGACTCCCTCAGCGCTCCATAAAAGATTTCACTCTGTATCCTTCACACACTAGCTTCCTCCAGTCATGACATAGCTGTAGCAAAACAAACAAATTTATTATTAAAACTATACGTGCATTCAAGGAACTACTGAGGTATAAAAGTAACTTATTTCAAAGCCCTCTCGGCACTGTTGAATTAACCATGGGACTGAAAACGTGAATGCTGTTTGAATGAACGCAAGGCAGAAGAATGCCACGGATCACTTGTTTTAAATCCTTCAACCACGTCCAATCAGATCTAAATGCCATGTACCCACAACACAATATTGCCAGTGGTTGTCGATCTACAATGGGTCAGCAACTGAACATTCTTGTCAAAGCAACAATTTCATAATTTGCACGTGTGATAGGCTCTCAAAGAGTCTGAATGCATGAGCTCTCCTCATTGATGTCACGGACCAAAAGGAAATTAATCGGCGTGTTTCAGGGCTCGAGGAGCCATGTGTGTGAATGGACGGGTGAATAGGCAGCTGCACAGCTGTCTCCTGCCTCTTTTGAGCGTGATGTTGTCAGGCTGGCCTCGTCAGACGCGCTCTCTACGCAGCAGCCAGCCAAGAGAGAGATGTCAATTAACAATTAGGCCTTTCATAAGCCCCGCCCCTTTTTGCATGTCCACCAATAAGAGTTGAGCATTTATTTAATCTGACGGAACCTTCCGTCAACCGTCTGTTTTTGCTGTAATGTCTTTCTACTGTGTTTTGTCCTACCTAGTTACAGTAACTAGGTAGGACAAGTGAAAGGGGCGGGGCTTGGGAAAGGTCAATTAGGCCTATTTTATTTTGAAAGACGTTGAAAGAGGGAGAACGAGAAAGGGTTCAGGGAAAGAGAGAGAAAAGGGGAGTGGCCACATGAGACGAGATGCAGAGGTCAAAGGACAGAGGAGAGATAAAGTGGGGCGTGGGATTGAAATGCTACGGTAAAAGAGAGAGAAGAAGAGGGCAGAGGAATTGCAAGGGGGGGAGGGGGGGTACATGCTAGATGCAGCATGTCAACAGGAAAAGGCTCAGGGGTTCAAACGGATGGATTAATTAGCAGTTATCACATACACTCACGCTCGCGCACACATACGCACACACACACACACACACACACACACACACATCACACATCACAACAGGCTTTGCACTACAGCATGACGCCATTCCTACAGGATCCTCAAATAGCTTGTAGGCTACTGTACCACTTGCATAGATAGCCATTGGCTACTGTAGTTCATGTGTGATAGTGGTTGAAATGCACAATTTTTTATTTCCTTTATGTAGGCTATTCTGTGATCGTAAATCTATAATGGGGACTTCTTGATAACCGAGGCGTGATTTTTCAAAGCTTGGAAATGTCCTATCAAATACAACTTGCATTGAATTACAAAATAAATGCAAAAAATAGATTAATTTAGCAAGTTTATGAAAACATGTTTTACTTTGATAACATCAAAGCACCCTTCCATCCATTTTACCTGGATAGTATGGCATCAAAAAGCGCGAGGTGGCTGAGGCTGAGGCTGCCGCCGCCATGGAGGAGCCATCGGAGGGCAGTCTGACCCGACCCAAGAAGGCAGTGCCTGCTGGCTGTGGTGATGAAGAAGATGAGGAGGAGAGCATCATGGACACAGTGATGAAATACCTTCCTGGTCCTCTTCAAGACATGCTGAAGAAGTAGGCTTCCTAGCTAGCTAATGCTAACGTTATCTAGCTTAGCTAACAGGCGTTGCATTCACACAGTTGGTTCAAATCAGCTTTTCCCGCTAAATGACACATCAGGATTTTAATTTGGACATAAAAATAAAGCAAAATGGCAATTAAAACTATGTCATGTTGGTGGAAATGTAATCAAATTCGAACCAGTAGTGTAAACTACAGCCATAGGCTAAGCAAGGACAACAGCCAGACAAGCATGGCTGATGTAAATGTTAGCTAAGTTATGCTAATTTAGCTAGCTAGCTAGCAAGCAGGGAGAGGTTAATGATATGCTAGACGTTAGATGGGTTTATCCTTCTAGTTTGAACAATTTTAGATTAACACATTTTTCTTCTCTCTGCAATGGAAACAGTGGTGTCTAGCAGAATTGAAATATAATATCTTTGTCCACCATGCTTTCCATTCATTTTATTTGTAAATACATTTACAAATAATTAAATAGGCACATATAAGGCCTGGAAGAAGGCAAATAATCATATAATAACCATACTAATTGTGTCTGTCTGTAAAATAGAAAATACTCGATAAGCCATATTTTAAAAAGGAAATTTAAAGACTTTTGTCGTGCGCTTATAAGGCTGTATTGTTTTGTTGTTCTTGAAAGTTTATGTCAAACCTTTTGCACACACATAGCCTAGTGTTTCACGTCGTCAAGTCTACGTTCAAGCCCACATTACTGGCTAAAGTAAACAATACACAGTCCAATGACATTCATCTGATGAAGTACAACACGTTTTTCTATTCCTGTTTTCTGTGTCCAGCCTCCTTATGTCTTGCATGCCATTTGTCTAGTCAAGTTTGTTGTATGAGTATGTGATTCCCCGTTTCCCTATTTCTCCAGTTTTTGTCACATAAAATATTAAGGCAATAACTCTGATTCTGAATGTGGTTTCACTATTTTGTCGATAATGATGTTAGAACTAATAATAACACAAATATGTATGCGTTCAGGAATTTTCCTTTACTGGTTTGCAGGTTTTCTTTTATACCTGTAATGATGAATGGCGAGTAGGAGTTTACACAAACATAAACCTTTCAGCTTCAACCATAAATACTGTTATTCAGTGATATAGGCCTATTACATATGAATCAACTAACAAAAATACATATTTATTGATAACAAGGTCTAATGTGTTATGAAAGCAGTAAAGTATATTGAATTAAAAAGAGGGCTAGAGGTAATTTGCACAAAATAAAAATAAAAAGTATTGTGCTTATCAAAGTAACAGGGAACAGCAATTTGGATCACAATGAATGATTTACATATTCTGCAAAAACTGTTTGATAAGAAGCTGTATTTAAATGTTTGATTGTTTACTCAATGGTGATCTAGATGTGACAGTGGTACGCTGAGATGCCATGAGCAATAAAGGATTATGTTTCTGCCTGAGATACAATAAAATCTTTAAAACGTCAAACTGTGTCAGTGTGCTACTGCTTTTGAATATCTGCTTTGAATGTCAAAACTGTGTATACATATTTACAATTTGAGGCAATTAGAGCCTATATGTGTTATTTTATAATAATACATGTAAATTATTTTGATTTGATACACGGCAGGCCAATGAAAAACAACCTCATACATTTTCTACTACAGCACCCATGTCTTAATATACAGTAAAAATAAAATGAGTTTATCAAATTTTTCAGCAAATAAACAAAAAACCAATGAGATGATACAATTACTGTAGCTTATTGATATGACAGAACATGATTTTCTTAGATAAGGAGCAGAAGCTTGATTGTGTGAAATAATGAAAAGATTAACTATGTGTTTTACTATGAATGATGAGTGCAACTCTTCTTTTTGACCACAGAGTGTCAGTGTTGAAAAACAAAATATTTACACGACTGGATGGTTTTATTTTAGTGTATTATTTTGAATTTCCAAACCGTAGTCCACTCAGATTGATCTCAGATGCATACTGAACAAACCGTAGTCCACACAGAATGATCTCAGATGCATACTGAACCGGAGACAAAAACTCTTTAACAATAGGGCAGGGTATGGCTGTTCAACTCATAGGCTGGAGCTACTGTAGAGAGCATGATCCTATAGAGTTGGCCTGCCTGTTAGCTTCTTCAGCCAGATGCCTAACCCTTATCTGTTCATATAGTCGTACTAACTGTACTAATTGTATTAAGTTGCTTTGGATAAAAGTATCAATTAAGGGACATACTTCTAACAACTTTTCTTAATAACAAACAATGGCAGGTCATTATCCAGTGTCTTTATGCAATGGTCCTTATACTTTCAAGACATTTAAATGTTGTCAGAAACAAAGTAAAATAACATCAGATGTTTCAGCCATCCATTTGATTTATTTTCATTATTACCAGTCCAATGATACAAACTGTCAGCTGTTTCATAGTTTTGGACCTATCTTTTATTACATTTCTCATTATTATAATTACTAATTGGGAAAAACATCCTCCTCATCTTCTTTATTTGCTTACATGCAGCATCATGACAGATGTACAACAGTGCCTCTTGTTGCCAGCAGTGTTAAGACAGGAGCAGACACTCGCTATAATTATACGAGGGTGGCACGAGTGTTAACCTTCAGCCCAAATACTAAAACATTTCCAATAATGTTAAACAAGTATATCATCATCTGTGGTGTCAGGATTTCTTAATCTTGGTAAGGTTGTAGCCAGTTTTGCAGTGACCATTGTTGATTTAAGAGTAGACGGGCAAATAAATTTGATTTTAGAGTAGACGGGCAAATTTATAATTAATAATTATGCTTTTGTTTTGATTAATGAAATCAATAATAATGAAATTACCTCCATGTGTATAATACATATTTAAAGTTTTACAGCAGTTAGATCGATGTGTTAATCCACTTTTGTGAAACGTGTATACATTTGGGGTGAGAGAAAACATAATGTTTAACAACACAAATAACTACAAACAAAACACAAATCTAGAAACCAGGTTAAATTAGAACAGTAATCCATTTAAATACCACCCAGTTCATTTGGTGCTCTATTCATTTTATCTTTCTCCTTATGATTAACACATATCTGAGCCATAGTTGAAGACAACATATTTACACTCTGATCTATAGTGTGTTTTAATAGGAGACATTCAGAGTCCCTTTGTCTAAATGGTGTGCAATCACATCTATCAGTTTGAAAGCTACTTAATCCAATATCTATGAATGTATCCATTTGAAAGCTAATTAATTAATTAATTAATTAAATAATCTATGAATGTAGCTTTAAAGTGACTGTAGTGTATGAAACACAGAATACATTAAGCACATACCGACCATCTTAATCTGTCTTGACTATTATTCTGAAGGCTATCAATGAGTACACCTGCTGTAGTTTACAGAAGGTTTGGTTATCCAGGGATAAATGTTTCTTCAACTGAATTCAGTGCTACCTGGTATGATCCAGTCACAGTTATATATTATGGATCCTGCTCCTCCCAAGGTCGGGCACAAATAAATACATTCAATATATAGTGCTGAGTCTCAGTAGCCAGCTTGTCTACCAAGTATTTCTGTCTAAGGTAAGGTAGACATTACCAGATATCCTCCAGGTCAAGCCAGAGTTTTGATTGAAAAACACCAAACATCATAGTACATTCACAGAGACAATAACACTGTCTCAGAAAAGTAGCATGGGGTTCAGATCTTAGTTCTTAAGAACATATTTTGTGTCAGTATCAGTAGAATAAAAGGTGAGAGAAAAGGCAGCATCAACTAGTTTACAGCGGAAAATAATTTGAATTCAGTAAACAATTGAGAGTTACAGTAAAAGCCTGGGTCACAAAAACGGCCTCTGCTACTCAAATTGTCCCTCTAGTACCAATAGTAGGGTACCTAGGCACTGTAGAATATTCGGAAGGTTCTTGGTTACTTTGTTTGAAATTTTAGAAAGATGAGTTCAGTTCTGGTACGATTCTAACACAAACATTCTCCTGTCGTGAGGACATGCCGGAAGGCTCTGGCTCACAAACAGATGTATAATTTAACATAACCTGTGCTATACAGAACATTAACACATGCAAAACAAACATATCACTAGCTTAATGAACTCAAAACATTTCCGCTTGACACAGATGGACGATTAATCCACCTGGTCCTTTAAAATCTGCTAAACAAGAGTCTAGGGGAGTAGAAGTGAAAAACAATGTGGACATTGCCTCCAAACGCTAACGGAAGTATCGGTCACATCCGTCAGGTCGGAGTGGAGGTGCAATGACTTGACTTGCTTGAGAGAGGGAGGGGGCGGAGAAGAATTCTACACATCTGTCCGGCACTTGGGAAAGATAGGTCCACCCTCAAGCCTTTTCTTTCTTACTGTGTTTGGAGAGAGAGATAAATAAATGGTAAGAAACATGAAGGAAGACAGAAGGAGGAAATAGAAACAAGGAAAATGTTAAGTTCTAATAATAACAAATTAAAAACTAATATATTTAATTATATATATTGACACAATTAAAAATATTTTAATACATTCATAAAAAAAAAACACACAACAATACTTAAGTAAAATGTTTAGAATCTTTTCAATAAAAAGATAAGTGTTCAAAGGAAAAAGCAAGAAAGTCCCCGTCCCAGCAAAAAAAAAAGAGCTTTAGCAAACACTTCTCTTAAAAACAGAGTAAGATTTGAGTCTTTTGAAGAGGAGAGGACAAACATTTGCTTAAGAATAAAAGCAAAATACTATTATAATAATGATAAAAAGCCAGACAGAAGAAATGACAAGGGCTGCCCGGAAAAGACATGTAGACATGAGTCGTAATGATTCTTCTTATATGACTACAGTGAAATAAAGAGTTTAGCACAGGGACTGAGAAAGATTTTATTCCCAGGACATAAAGAATAACTTCTGTTGCATACAGTGACGCAGGTCCATTATAATACAAAACAACATAGCCACACCGGGAGCATCAGTCAAAGGCTTGTTTTTTTATAAGCTACACACATAAACACAGAAGCATTTGCCAGAAAGGAACTCTGGGATCAAGACATGATCACAAAAGCAAAAGAAGATGGTAGAGGAAGCCCCATGAGCAGAGGACAGCCAAAAGAGGTTGGTGTAATGTAATATTTTACTTTGTCTTGGACTTGAACTTTTTGCCAAAGGCTCTCTCCAGCTCTGGGACAGACAGAGTGAGGGTGAAGGAACCATCTGAATCCGACCGGATTACCCGGGCTAACACCCATGCATGCGCGCGCACACACACACACGCACACACACACACACACACACACACACACACCATGTAGTATGCATTATGCACCAAGCATCTCCACAAACAGAATATGACTGAGAGAACAACACATTTAGATGAATATGTACAGGGAGACATTTGATAGAGCAACCTTCTTCTCTAAAGTCCTACACATGGACTGACACGTGGCTGTAACAAACACTGCCACTTTGCCATTGTAGTCCTCCAATAGCTTTATAGTCTATTGGTATTATACTTCTAAACTGGTTTTGGCAGTTTATTTGCTTGTTTGTCAGTCCATAGGTCTGCTACGGCAATGCACCAACCATCAAGATAAATTCCCTGCTATCCTTTCATGTGCAAATGATAAATAAGCAGAAGATTCTCACATATTTCCTCTGCTTTCCAGCATTACCAAACCTTTGCAAACCCACGCATATTCACCCTTCACTCATCCACTCACAGCTCACTATTCTTAGTGCTGATGTCATAACACAGGAAGGTGGCAAGTGATGCCAAGGCCTTGTTTTAATTGGCTGGGACATTCCGTCCAGACAGGGTTTCTATCCAGTGAGTGAATCATTCTGATTCCAATGTTTTACTGACTGATTACTAAGTATCCAGAAGACATATACATTGCTACTGCTGACAAAAAACATTGCTAATAGATGTATATAGTGTACATACAGTATTGTACATAGTACATTGTGCTATGTACAATACTGTACGGTGTGTGGCTTTTTAACCCTTCAATCCAGATTCATGCATTCGTCGCAAACCAATTAAAGTATAATTAGCTTATTTTTATTAACGTACATAATAAAACATATTTGATATATAAAACACAATTTTAAAATGTAAAAATATAAACAAGTGTTTAAACCATCTTGTGAGCCCCCCGTGACCCACTGGGTGGTCCCGACCCGCATACTGAAAACCACTGTGGGCCAACACCAACGTACCCATGTCGTTGTTGCTCATCATGGCGTTGGAGCCACGCAGGCGTGGGCCTTGCTGGGTGAAGTGGTAGCCAAACTTCAGCAGGGAGGTGTTCTTCTCCAGCATGCTGGCAATCTCCATCTCCACCTTGTTCCCCAGCGGTTGACTCTGGAGCATGCAGGTGGAAACCATCAGCCAGGGCATTCACTTCCATTCATATCCACTCAACAAAGGGATGTCACTGGAGGAAAAACTCCATTCCTGTTAAAGGTATAGTCAGCTATTGCAAGCTAAATGTAAGATAATACACTTTTTGGCAAATTCAACAAATAGCTCCTCTCATTTCTCTAGTTTACCGTTCTCTGTGCGTGTTGAAAAACTAATCAGATACTTGTACACAGCCCTGGCTCCATAAATAGGAACATAAACAAAGTGGCGAACACCGCTCGTAACAACAAAGCCGTAATACTATGCTTTGCTTCACACTTCATTTCAACGTGTGAGACGGAGCAGCGGAGGACCGCAGGCCGATGCTGTTTTGATTTGAGCTTGAAGTTAGCAAGAATGGCTGACCATACCTTTAATACTGATCCCCGCTACGGCAGATCTGACACACTGTGCACAATCACACTGTGATTTAACAGTTTAGGATATATTTAGTGTCATTTACTGTAAATATCATCTATATTGGCCATCAGCGAATGAAAGGATATGTGTAAATATCTGTTCTGGATGGCTGCTAATTTATATTTATGACGGCACCCAAAATAATTCTAACTGGTTAGGTTAGGTTAATCTACTTTGCTTGTCAATCACATGAATGCATGCACACAGCTACAGCGGGTTTGGACAATGGCGGTTCACAATGGCAGACCAACAGACTCCAGAAATTAACAGAGGTGTTGGGTTTTTTGGGTTGTTGACTTTCTCAAACGTAGTCTCTTTCATTCTTTGTTAATTTAGTTCTTGATGCAACTCTCAAATCCTACCTACAGCAGCTTTATCACACATCATACATATACAGTACGTTATAAACTGACATACATACATACATACATATATATATACATACATACATACATACATACATATATATATATACATATATATATATATACAGTATACACACACACACACACACACACACACACACACACACACACCATCTAGGCAATTTATAGCTCCAAAATAAATAAAGAAAGAATTGTCTCAGACATAAACATTTATGCAAATATGTCTGCATTAATCAGTCCAAATGCAAATTCATTAAGCCTAATCAAGCAGCCCATTAATCTGTCTCAAATAAATCAATGGACTGCACAGGGGAGGAGAAGTAACCCGAGCAGACTTGGTAAGGCGGGGCGCAGGAGGAGAAGAAGGAGAATGACCTCCGTGACTAGCATGCGGTGAGTCAGACGTTATAAACGTGTAACGTGACAGCACAGCGCGGCGTGAAGCAGCTCCATTAGACTGAGGTGGCCAGGACAGCCTGTGTACATTGCCTGACTGTGTGTATGCATGCGTTGGTAGGCACATCCAGCCGCACTACATGCAGGAGGGGAGCGAGCAGCTGCCCGATGGAAAGGACGTGTACGGGGACACACAGCACTGTGTGTGGGTCAGTGTGTGTGTGTGTGTGTGTGTGTGTGTGTGTGTGTAGGGTACCTGGTTGTCTATTTTAAGCTCCAGTAGTGTTGTGTTGGACTGCAGTGATTCTATGAGGGCCAGAATTCCGGCCCCTGTGATGAAGTTGGACTCGACGTTCAGGCCCTTCAATGTCGTGTTCACCTTAAGCATCTCTGCCAGGGCCTGAGCAAACACACACACACACACACACACACACAAACACATTTTGGATCACACTGCCTAAAAGAGAAAACCACACCATAAAGTAATGTAGGATCATCTTCAATGGGATTGCTCTGTTAGACAGCACTATAGTAGAATATGACATTAAAGGTCAGCTGATACTAACCAAATATCCACTGGCGGTTTGCTAGCCTACTGTTCTCTGTGCGTGCGTAGATAAGATCATAAACAAAGTGGTGCAGACAGCACACACCAACAATACGTTTACAACGCGGGAGGCCGAGCTTCTGACATGTCTGGTGACTCATAAACATCGGAAATAGTTTCAGCAAAAGACAACAAGATTTAAGTCCGTAAATAGAGAGAGAACCTCATTATTTCCACATATATTTTGAAATCTTCAATAAAATCAACCCGACTATTGTTATGGATAATGTATTAGATACTAGACCTCTTCTGGACAAATATTATGGCACCTTATACACCCTCAAGCGGAAATGTAGACGTACTGGGCCTAAGGGGGACTTACGAAGGCAACAGGGTCATTGCTTCTGGTCCCTATGATGCTGACCCTCTCCACCACCGTGTTCTCCGTCAGGGCCTGGGCGTATGCCTTCAGAGTCGGGATAGGGATGTTCTGGGAAGGAGAACCGTGGACAGAGAGCACATGACACAGATCAGTATGGAGGTTTCATTGTGCAGGTCTTTTGTGCAGGCTTTGAAGAATGGAAAGGTAGATTACTGTACAAAACGCAGTAAGAACCCGTTCTAGTTTCCATCGATGGCACTTTCAGAATCACTAGAACTGTAAATCATTCATGAAAAAGAATCATTTATCCCAAATGAGACACACAGGAACAGAATGAAACCATATTCAAAACATTATCCTGGGTATTGTGAGGCAAAATGCTCCCAACCTCTACAATGCTTTCAGACCTACTGTACATTCCTTCAGACTAGTAGCAATGACACACACATACACACAAACTCGCATACCCTGATGTTGTTGAGGTTGACCTCTACAAGGTCAGGGTCATTCCTCTTTATCCTCAAAAGGGTCTCCTCGACATCAGTGGAGTTGGGCTCCTCATCGGGGACTGGTTTATACTGGGTGCTCTGGATCACACCTGAAGACAACACACACATTTGTGTCTGTAAACATACATTTGGGGGGACGGGGGCAGTGTGAAATGATGTCAATATCTTTATTTATTATTATTATTGTAAAAAGTATTAAAGGTGAAGGTGCTTTTATTGTCACATACACATACATGTTGGGAAATTCATCCTCTGCATTTAACCCATCCCTCAAGGGAGCAGTGGTAAAGTGGTATTTGATTGTCTTTAATATAATCATGTTTTATCCAGTACTTTTTATACTGTATATCTACACTGATACGCTACTGATTGTTCCCTGCTTGTAACGCCCTTTTGCACAGACATGCTCGTGTCACCAGCAGAGAACAATGTCGTTTCTGTGAGGCAAGGGTCAAATAGTTTAAAATAGTCACAGTTGCTTCCAACACTACAGCCTTGTATGTGTGTGTGCTTGGTAAGCAGATAGCTACTGTACATGTGTACTGCATTACAAAATATACCAATTCTAATGCAAATAGAAATGGACAAATTCAATGAACATATATCATAAAGTAAGTATGTGTGCGTGCGCGTGTGTGTGTGTGTGTGTGTGTGTGCGTCCTACTGTTGAGGCCTTGCTTGTTGACGATGGTGCTGCTAGCCAGGGCTTCATAGTACTGCTGGTTGCTCATCAGAGTGTGCATGCCCAGGATGGCTGGGACCAAGAAACACAGGGACGAAGGGAAGCAAGATCAAAGCAAAGGGAGGGACACTCCATCTTAATAAGGATTATTACAAAGTCCACAAGCAGTGTTATAGACAGACTTGAATGGTGAGAATGTGCATGGAAAAGCATGCAACAAAATAAATACAGGCAGCAGATCAGCAAAACTGGTACTAGTAGAGTACTGTAGTGTATACGCTTCCAAGACAAGAGTTTCTCCTTGGGATCAATAAAGTTTAATCAATCAATCAATCAATCAATCAAAATCTAATAAATCAAAATACACAATTAAATTTGTGTATGTGTAAAAAAAACTATGTAATTAACTTATTGTCACAAAATACACAAACATTTAATTAACTAAGGAATTTAATGTCACTTTTGTACAGCAAATTATTAACCTGACATGCCAGAGGAATTGTTGTCACAAATCTGGGGAGCCGTACCTTGAAACTGTTTGTGAATGGCTGTACTTTCAGAAAAATACTTGGCAGTTGATTGGATAAACCATCTGGTCGTTTTCGCTGTCGGCACCATGGTCGGCACACCTAAACCACGCCCGTATAGCTATAAACACGACGCTGACTGTAAAGTTCAGTTGCTACTCGGACACATTCAAAATGATTCCGAGGCTTTCCAGACTGATTCCCACGGCAAAATTTAACTGAATCTTGTAAATTATACTATATGAGCACTTTTAAATAATATCTGTTATGCTGTCTGGTTTGAAATTAAACGTAAAATCTTTCAGTCAGGCTTTGAGAACTGGGGCCGCTCCTTCCACGAGGACCCTGGCTCCAGAACCAGTGCACAGCAGCAGACATGCACAGCAGCTGCCGTGTGACGCCACCACATGCCCGTCACGGCAGCTCAGACTGACAGGACACAGAAGACGCGCGTGCGAGCAGTCTGTACCCCGAACGGCGCTCCTGGGGGGGAGACAGCCAGGCTCGGCAGTGAAGGTGGTCAAAGGGATGAAGGGGTGAGGGAGGGGTGGAGAGAGGATGGCAGGAGAGCTAGAGAGGAGATGGTGGAGTTCAAGTTTGGGGGAAAAAAAAAATGCTAGATGATGTCATTGATGGAGAGATTACACTGATTAGTGGGAGGGAGGAGTGGAGAGGCACAGCAAATCAGGAGTCTACAGCACATGATGTTCACACTGTGTGCGTGTGTGTGTGCACATACACTAATTACGACGCGCCGGTCATGTGTACCGGTCTGAATTTGTAAGTGTATGAGTAATGTGTGCAGATTACGTGATGAGAGACGTGTATGTTGTGTGTGTACAGGTGGGTGTTTATATTAGGTCTTTACATTTAAGTGTGTGTGTGTGTGTGTGTGTGTGTGTGTGTGTGCGTGTGCGTGTATGTGTGTGTCTTACCGGCAATATCACAGAGTTCAGCGTCACTTGCATTGGCCAGCGCTTCCTCAAGTTCTGGTTCCAGAGTGACATTCTCCATGATAGGATCCACTCTCTGTTTAGGGATCCACGCCTTTCCTAAACAAAATGTACAGAAATGATTACGGTATACATATACGGTATTACTAATAATACACACACAGACACATATAAATACAGTACCACGCCTTACTTGTAGTCAAATGGATAGATTAGAGTGGTTTTTTACAACCCGCACCACCGACCCGAAAAATATACGTCAACAACCCAGACCCGACCCGCAGAGCCGCCAACTTGAGCCTGTATAGCAATGGCCATATAGAGATACCGATTTCTAATTTAAAGCACCTTTCAAAGGGACATGCATTGTTGCAGACAATAGACTATTGCAGAGCCACTAAAGTCCTTATCCCTAATGTCTCTGGAGCCACGGTAGGCTACAGCCAAGTCTGTGAGCAGAAGCCTTGCTAAACTAGGCCTATTGAATTGTTTCATTATATCAATAGACTATGCTAGCATAACACATGATTTAGCCTATAGGCAGTAGCTCGTCTGCTTATATACGCAAACAAAGTCTACGAAGGCCTAACCAACTTTATAGTTCGTTATGGCTAATGTAGATTAGTCTATCACAGCCAGGGCATGAGAGGATCTGCACTGCCGCTTCAGTGCATGGTCTGTGCCATAGTGTGTGTGTGTGTGTGCGTGCGTGCGTGTGCGTGTGTGTGTGTGTGTGTGTGTTTGAAAGAGCAAGGATCGGAGAATCCCCGCTCGCACGCAATGTATCAGTAGATATTTATTACTTGGTCCAATGTTGCTTTGCCAAGTTTTGACCCGACCCACTTGATTATCTGAACCCGCGGGTCAACCCACGCATCTCTAATAAATACAGTTCAGCACTACTGCTAAGCTGTTAAACATGATACAGCCCAGAGTCAATCTACTTGTTTGTCCTCAAACTGGGATCCAGTCAACCCACAACATACAAACAGACATGCAAATAGACACACAACATGATTGATTAAATATGATTATATGCATATACAGACTTACTTAAATATGTCACCCAATATTAGAACAGTTCTGAAAACTCATAATTCAGGGTAGCTGTAGCACGTTCATTCCTGGGTTTAAGGTCAGAGATCCAGGTTTAGGAAAGCAAGGCTCGTTCCCTTGGCTATACATTTGATAAATGTATCCACATTTATAATATGTTATTTTTACATTCCAGAGAAGTTGGTTATTTTGAGATAACCTGGTTTATATCTGACAGCAGCATCCCACAATCCTCTGCTTCCTGGCTTTGCCGTACAACAGCTGAACCATGTCTAGCCAAGGTCAGTGGTCTATATAGTCATGGTGAATCTGGCTGTCATCACTCTGGGGCGTTTCTGGTCCACCTGGCACCCTAGTCGAGGTCTCAAAGCCCCGCCCCCCTCCCTAATATATCTATGTTGTACCCCTGATGGATTCAATCTTTTTGATCTGTCTCAGAAAGACACCACTAGCAAAATCTAATCGTTTCTAAATGTTCATTCTCATGTTATTGGAAATGCATTTACAATTAACACGAGAATTAACAAAGGTGAGTGATAAATCATTTTTTAACATGTAGAGGACAAATGCATTACTAATCACCCATTCCTCATAAACTCTGGGAATTGTATAAGTCCAAGCACATCTTTCAAAGCCACTAGCCTATCCAATCCACCCAATTTTCACACTTTCCAACGCTCATTCCTCTGTTGGTCTCTATGCATCATACTGTTGTCAAACCCTTGCCAAATTAGTCCACAAGATTGCGACGATGATATGAAAACATAATGAAGAGCCTATTAATTGCAGTGCCTTTTCAAAGTACAGTAATGCGGTCACATCCATTATTGAGCTGACAATAAACTGAGCCACAATGTAGGCTGCATTCTATATGCCGTTTTGAGAATGTTGTCACAAACCTTGTTGTGGTTGCTAGCCTTGTTAACAGAGAGTGCTCAAATGTCCGTGGTTATCTTCTGGCTTGCTATGCAAGAATTAAAATACATAAGAATATTTTCACAATGACATGTATCTATTGTCATATCTACCAGATTCTAATTGCCACCCGGAATGCTAAAAACAAAGCTAGTAGCTGGATAGCTGGGTAGCAGCTCTGTGTGTGTGTGTTTATATATTCATACAGTATATATACTGTATATTAACAGTATGTGTGTGTGCGTTTATATATACACACAGTATATATACTGTATATTAACAGTATGTGTGTGTGTGTTTATATATACATACAGTATATATACTGTATATTAACAGTATGTGTGTGCCTGTGTGTGTTTGCGTGTGTGTGTGTGTGTGCCGCTTTTCTATCAAAACACTGATAAATAGTGCAAAGGCCACTTTGAAAGCCAATGTTACTGAGTTATCGATATGTTGGGCATTTCCATCAGCACCTATTAATATTGTTCCTGTGGGGGTTGTTCTCTGTGTGTGTGTGTGTGCGTGTACGTGTCTGTGTGTCTGTGTGTCTGCGTGTCTGCGTGCTTGTGTGTGTGTGTGTGTGTGCGTGCACCTGTTGTGCATGCCTGTATGTGTGTGTGTATGTGTGTGTGTGTGTGTGCATGTGTGTGTGTGTGTGTGTGTGTGTGTGCATGCCTGTGTGTGTGTGAGTGCATGCGTGCATGTGTGTGTGTGCGCCTGTGTGTGTGCGTGTGTGCATGCCTGTGTGTGTGTGTGCGTGCGTGCGTGCGTGTGTGTGTACGCCTGTGTGTGCATCTGTTGTGCATGCCTGTGAGTGTGTGTGTGGGGTAGGGAGTCAGTTCTGCTCCTAGTATTTCAGGTCTCGCTTTCTAATCGTCGTAGTCAACAGCCAGTGAGGACAACCAGACATAATACTGATTGGGAGGACAGATAGAGAGAGAGAGAGGTAGATAGCTAAAGAGGAGAGAGACACAGAGGGCTGGTCAGGGTAGACCAGAGTTATCCAGGGTTACACCAGTAGCACCACCCTGTAACATGCCTGTGTCCAATCTACACAGGTCTGCTGATCAGTCCTGGCTGGGAGAATGTTTTCTATGCCTGCTGGTGGAGAGTACAGCAGAGCTACGGCTGAGGTGTTCTCACACACACACTACAGTTACATACACAGGCATATAGACACAAACATTGACATGCTGTCAGGACACATAAGTATAGTATATAGTAGTATATAGTATATAGTATGTAGTATACAGTATCCAGTATATATATAGTATGTAGCATATAGTATATAGAAATATAGAGAAGAACATTTTCCACAATCAAACATATTATACCTCTTTTCTCCCTGGTGAAGGGGACCGGGTCTTCTTTATCCGGGTGTTCTTTGGCCTGTTTTTCCAGGTGAGCCAGCAGGTTGTCTCTCTGGAACATTCCGGTCGGAGCCTTCTTGGTCTGGTCTTTTTGTCTCATGCCAGCCGGCAACAATGCATTCTACAGCAGGAGACATGTGGCATGAGAAATACGTTGTGTGGAGGGCGTATGTTACAGGGAGTTAAGGGTTAACAATCACATCACAACTCATTGGCTAGTAGAATAGCGTATATGGGTGCTAACTGGTTCTCTATGATGACAGTCTAATAATGATCCGTTGTCTATTGGTTTTAAGCGTTTTCATATAAGGCAGGACAGTGACAGGAAGAGATACACAAAAGGGCCTGGAAATGTCCACGGGCCAGATCCAAACCCGGGTCTCTCAAGGCCCTGGCTTTTGGATGCTTCATCTATTCTAAAGTGGCTTTGGATAAAAGCATCTGCTAAATGCTGTGAATAAAAAAAGCACATTTAAAACCACACTGGATAGACATTTCCCAGACCTTCAAACAGTCCTCAAAAGCTATTCTTAACCTACAGCAGACACCAAGTCTTGCTACCGATTACCTCATATAGTATCTTATCTCCTCTCTCAACACATGCCTCTCTCTTTCTCTCACGCCTCCCTCTGACTCACTCGAATCTGCAATGGTAATCTCTCTGCTTTTGTTCTGTTACACTCACACGACACCCCTTGTGCTCTCTCTCGTTCGAGACAGCTTTCATCTCTGAGAAAACAACATCGCAGGCCCACATTTCACACAGAAAACCAACAGCGCCAAATTCACGCCATTTCTGAAAGCGACAGTAGGCCTCTTGTGGGGAACATCAAGTCATAACATTATCAACAATACAAAGAAGAAGAAGGCAATATAATAATTTCTAATACATATATCTGACGTAGGAAGTCGGTCTACAAAATATAATGCTTTACTTCTAGCAGCATCACATAAAAAAGGTAAGCCTGACCTTACGAATAGGAATAGAACTAGGGAGAAAGAACTAAAAAGATTCAGATAAAAAGGCCCATAACCCTTTGCTCTCTTTCACCTTAACCCCTCCCCTCCCACAACCATAGGCGTCTGCAAGAGTGTGATGTGACATGATGTTTATAATTATATGCTTATATGCAATAGCACGCAATGCCCACAAACTTAAACACATCTCATGTTCTAAACACCAAAAAGTATTTTAGCAGTGACAGAAACACTGGTGCAGCATAGAGAGCAAAGATCTCTTCCGGAAGGACTTGACATTTCACTTTAATGGTGATCACTTCATGTTAAGATCACCTCTTAAACCTGTTTCAACAAAAACACTTTGACTTTGGCAGACATGTTTTAGAAAAGTAACCACTATTACTACTACAGGATACAATGTCAAATAATTTTCTGTTTGCTCAAGACCAAATCCAACTTTGTCATTGTCTACTGTCGTACTTTGCTGTTAGCGTCTGCTTTCAGGTGTGAGTGTATAATTGTAGTAATGAATCAGACTGTTACTGAACTACATACAGCATGTGGCTATTAGACAGTCACATGTTATTTATAGAGTACTTGGGCAAAGCTATACAAGGGTGTTCTTTACAGGTCATTAAGAAAACAAGGAACTGACAAATAACAGACAAAACAAAAAGACAAATTTAAAGCATGGGGGAAGACGTGATGTTCTGCGCAATATGTCGACGGCCTTTACAGGAAGAGAAGGGCAGCCCTGCCAGGAACACACACACACACACACACACACAATATCCCTACATATGTCATAAAGTCATTTTGGTTATTCAGTTAGTCAGGCACTGGGTGGACACTGGACACACACACACACACACACACACACACACACAGTCTGCATTAATTCCACTTTAACACACCCACACACAACACAAGGTCTTGAGTGCCATAGGCTTCCACTTATTCTCACTTGGCATGCTTTCTGTGTGTGTCATCTATTTTCTTTATGAGCCATTAGACACTACCCAGAGAGACATTACAGCTGCAGTCAGCACATCTACAATGTATCAGATACTGAAGGAATACAACAACAAACAAAAACACAAGTACGAATGTAGTAATACCATCTATACAACACATTCGACAGACTACCAAATACTGCATGGAGATATCTACAGGCAATGCATGATGTATGCACAGGAAAACACTCTCCTAGGCATGGTGCATGCTCAGATGGAGTGAAGATGGTTGTATTGTATTGTATTTTGGACCTTGAGTCTGTAATAATAAGGTTCGATTGATTGATTGATTGATTGATTGATATAGTGAAAGTTTACTTGCTTACTCACTTCCTGGTTGATGCATGTATTTGTCCTGCCACTAATTTGAATATAGCCTGGTGTAACCAGACCATATTCGCTTTGTGAATAAGGTCTGGCCATGCTCCATTGGGGAGTGTTAACAGTTGTTGCATCCTACTGGGCGTAGACCTCTGGTTCATTTTGAATTGATTGGACAGCATCGGTTTTGCTACAACTGTTTTTATCACATCATCTAGCTCTCCCACCTTGACTAGAAACATGATGACAACGTCATCTCACTAACACACCCTGATTGGGTCACCAGCAGGGTGGCTGTGAAAACGCTAATGCAAACAGAGTTTCCAGACTATAATCTAAGCAACATTTTTTTGCTGAGAGCAATAGTAGGGGCGGAGCCAGGCTACCTTGAATATGCTGTCAGGAATTTATCTAATTTGTTTTGCATTCCCATCTCCACCAGTATCAAGGTTCACTTGACTCTGCAACATGAATTATCTACAGCTGTAGTTCATCTCTGCAGTGCAGGACTCCATTCAGTCATTCAAACATTTATTTTTGATGGATTCCTAAATCCATTACACAGTTTAATAAATGCATCTTTTCTATCAAAACACACTGATACATAGTGCAAAAGCCACATTGAAAACCAATGTTACTGAGTTACTGACATGTTTTCCATCCATTTCCATCCACACCTATTAATATTGTTCCTGTGGGGGTTGTTTTTGTGTGTGTGTGTGTTGAACTCACGTCGGGGTCAAGTTCCTCCAGCTCATCTTCTAATCTAAGCAGCTCCTCGTCTGTTAGCTTGTTGAGGAGCTCATCTTCATCAATGTCCCGGTATTTATCCATCTCCTTCCTCAACACTGACATAATGGAGGCACACCTGGACAAAAACAGTAGATACAATACATGTTGGTGGGTAAATATATACTATACATATGATAATACTGTAGATAAATTATGTATAAAAATGTATTCACAAATATAAGTAGATAATGTATGTGTAAAATAAACAGTGGAATGGATTAGGAAATAAAACTGAAAAACCCTTTAACTGCAAATGTAAATTATTGACATCATTTCAGAAGGTTTAAAAATAAACATATATATTTTTACCTTAATGACTTCTCCTCACAAGAAAGACAGAATGCGGCAGCCGAGCAATTGAACACGCACTGAGAAGAAAAGACTGATGTCAATCAGGAAAACAGGACTTTGTTCAAAGCAACATGCATTCATAGCTAAACATTTCAACAAAAAAGTGAATTACTTCTACACTTTTATACCGGGATGGCCTATTGCAACCACACTTCCATTGTTTTGACAATAATAGTTTCCTCATGATCACTTTCACAGTAGGTCTTTGAGGGATTTGAGATCATTGTAAATGTCTTTCCTCAGTTGGTCAGAGGAATCAAACCAGCAGCCTGGAAGACACAAAGCCCCTTGTCTGACCCAGAACGCGCCCACCTCGTATATTAAAAAATGAGTTTTCTGAAACAACATTAACCACATCTCTTAACTCTCCTAACATCCGCACCTCTACCCTGAGACGCATCAGGGTACAAACATATTTTTCTTCAATCTTGTTAAAGTGTTCTCACCTCAACGTCGCTCAGCCCAGCAGTAGGACAGTAGTGACCGCAGTGTCTGCAGAGCCCCCGGGAAACAGGCTGCAATAGTAGGGAGACATGCTGTGAGGAGAGATTAATTGCCCTCCAGAATAGCAGTTGGTCAAATACAAGCTCAGCTGTACAGTACAGAGTAGAGCTAGCAAAATATGTTGGGCTTGTGTTCTCCTTTCTTACATGTCTCCATGTGCTCTTTCGAAACAAAGAAAAACTACAGTGGTAGATTGAAAGAGCAAGTGATTAAGGCAAAGAGTAGGTTTTCATTGTGAAAGCTGTGTCTCATTCACACCATCCTCGTTTCCCTTTGGGACACTTGTCACGTCTATATAAACCAAAGTCCTCAAGGCCTGTTTTTAAAAGCCTGCACAATAATGATGTCACATAAAACAGCCCTGCTTTCCCTAAAGTTCAACCTATAGTTGGAAGATAAATGTCAACTCCGGATAACTCCAAGATTTTGTCTACAATTTACATTCCCTTGCTGGTCAGGTTTGGTGACATCGATAAAGCGTATATCTGTGTTTTCCCCCTGGAAAGGCTCTTGGATGGAATACCAAGAGCGGAGTTGAACGAGGGATGAGTTGGAAGGGAATGCTTGCAGGTCATGACAATGGATGGTTTGCAGAGCTTTTAGTTGTGCCCTGCATAAACTCTGGTCCGCACATCAAAATGTGCGACAAGCCTGGCGTTAAGTGCCATTACTTCACTACATACTGTAGAGTAATCACTAATGTATATCTTAACCTGAAAAACGTTGTGAAAATGTTAAAAAACGTGTTTCCAAGTAACCCAAGTGATGAAACTGTATTTGTGTTTGGTTTGTTGTCTGGTTTGTTTAAAGCACCGATGCTCCGTTTAGCAAAGTGTGTTGGTGATAGTATACCAGATATCTTGTCCCTAAAAGGTTTTGAGGTTGAGCATGTTCCCCAGTTCTAGCATGTTCCCCAGTTCTGCTCTATCTACCAAAACTCAACACAACACATTTCCATAACAAACGCAATAGAACTGAGCAAAACACCGTATAGTGGAGTTTACTGGAAGAAGCGGACCCTTTAAAATATGACAAAATATCATGGCCGCATTTATCAAGACATGCCTTTCAGTGAGCTGACAGGGCTAACAGAATAGACAGATGAACTGTGAAAGATTATCATTCAGAATCTAGCCTATGAGGTCACAAGTCCATGTCATTTCCCTAACACAATGATCCCTGGGCCATCCACTGCAAGTTACTAAAAATAGCATCTGTGTGATATAGTCCACAGAGAACAGAAATGTTTGCAGAAGGCTAAACAATTAGTAATATTAACCTATAGTCGATAACTTCTTTATAATAATTACTTAATAGCCTATTGAAAATGTTAGTAAACCTTTTATTGATTAAAGGTGTCATTAGTTTTTTTTAAAGAAAAACCCCTCTCCCTTCAATGCCATAGGGTGTTCCCTAAGAACTTGAAGCTCCCCCCACATTGGACATGCATTGCCAAGCCTCAGATGTTGTGTGGTGCAATCTGCACCACTTTTTTGTGTTCAAGATACAGCGCCAAAGTGTAATAACACCAGATTATCTTTCAGTGCACTAAGAAGAGGAAGCCAGTGGACATTCGCTGAATGTAATAAAAAGTGTATTACCAATTACAATCCAAGGACTCAACCTTTAATTGTAAACCAAGTGCATGACAGTGTCCTGTTAAATATTTATACTTTGTCATATTTGTGTGAATACCAATCATTTATCATTACACACTTGTTTGCCCCTTTATACTCATAATTCCTTTGTATTTTTTTCTGCAGTGTTTGTTGCATCATAATAGCATACAGTAATACAACTCAGGCTCTTAAGATGTGATTTAATTAGTCACCTTCAATTTTAATATGTGACTGTCAAATGGCTATTATGTAATAGCCTAAGGAATATAAATTACTAAGGTAATATACATTGCTCTCTGCCATGGACGACAAGTGATTTAATCTTTATTTGGTTACATTTTATATATGTGTATGTATGTATGCATGCGTGTATGTATATGTATATATATATATGTATATA
>JAODUE010049075.1:0-65776 GCA_027564755.1 Amblyopsis hoosieri | reverse complement strand
ATATAAACCCACATGTTGAAATGTAATTGCCTGCCCTACACTGTCATCAACACATTTGATTGCAATTGGCTCTGTTTGTGGGAAGAGAGCAAGGTTATCCATTCAACACACACTCTTATTGGGTAATACAGGAGGAATAAAAGATTATTACTTCTTGATTATAGTTGAGTGTTTTTAATGGTGTTTTTGAAAAAGAGTATTCGAATCCTCATTCAGAAATACCATCAAGTATTCCAAACCTGTAAAATGGTATTCGGGACAGCCCAATAACAGTCCAAAATGACACGGGGCCTTTAAAGGCATTTAGTTGTTGTCGAGAATGCTTGCTTACTTCTAGCTCAAATCAAAATAAGCTTCCCCAGAAGCAGTTTTCCACTTTCTTTGTGTTCTTATTTAGCAGGCAATGAATGTGTAGAAGAAGAAGCAAAGAGAACGGTAAGCAAAATGAGAGGAGATATTTGGTGAATTTGACCAAACTTGTATTAGCTTTCAATTAGCTTCCAATAGCTGACTACACCTTTAAGGTGCATCATGGAATTTCAACCTACAATCTTTGTATCTTTGTAGCACATAGACTACATTCAGTACAACCAGCCCAAGAAGTCTTATGCAGCCAATATGCACAATGGGATGTATTCTGAAGATCATGTCCCCACCTCTCCACTCTCTTCAGACCATTCAGCAGGCCATTTAAATGAAGAATATGTCAATATGTTTCCTCAAGAAGTGATGATCAACATACTGTACCACTTTGGCCTCTAATTCTCTTGATTTCTAGCAGACTAGCTTTCTATGGACTGCTGGTAATCCTTCCACTTCCAGCTTCAGATAATAGTTAATAGCGAGCTGTGAGGAGAAACTGTATTTGCTGAATTTGACAAAAATTGAATTTGCTTAAAATCATATGTAAAATACGGACATAGCAAAAATATATCAATCTGACCAGACTACATATTGATGTCTCTGCCTAGAGCACTGATGCATTCTGCAAATGTTGGCAGTTTGACTGCTTGCATTGGAGCCTATCTCTCAAGCTTCACAACGTGCCAACATTTGATGTTTTTAAAATGTTATTTTCCCCCATGTAATACTGCACCTGAAAAATGTGTTTATAATTTTTCTCTGGACAATTTGGTACACTGAAAAATGCACTTTGTACAACTGCAGTAATGCAGGATGGCTTACTGATTAGAGGTTTAAAGAAATCTAACAAACCTTCACGGATATTAATGAACAGTGATGCCTTTCTCTACAAAGACTTCTTTTATGAGAACTCAGGATGTTGACAATGTGCTGTCGTGCCCCAAGATAACGGAACTCCAGGAGACTTGCAGCTCCCAAGATATCTTAAAAGCAATGAATGAACTCTTAAAATAAGTTAAATAAATTTCACAGCCAGCAGCAACTTATTAAAAACAAATTAACGATGTGATCATGCTGCAACCTCCGTGGGTTACGTAAAATTGTGGTGAAGGGAAGTACAACATCCTTTGCTAACTTTCCTAGTAGCAGTGGTTGAATTTTCATAGGCCACGGCTCTCATTCTGCATTCGTCCAGATGCCAGTTACCACTTCATTAAACCACATGTCTCTCCATTAGGCTGTGAGGAATGTGTCTATCATTGCGGGCACCATTAGCACTCATTAGAGCTGATTGAATCCAATATTAAAAATGCATCTCTCTCTCTCTGTCGTTTAGACTGGTATAGCTTGGCCAATGTAGCAATCATACACACAGAGTGAATCACATGAATTATCTCACTAGTGACTAAGGAGAGAAATCTTTATTGCTCTAAAGATTACTGCTGTATGTATCCTAAACATGTACTGTAATGTATTCCGGGGGGTGAAAATCACTACCGGACAAGCGTTTAATTAATATCTAGTCTTCTGACACACACACACACACACACACAGAAGACAAATGGTATGGATATGTCTATGCCGGGTAGGCATTCATGCATGGATCATCAACATTATCGCTCCGGTGCTACTGCCGAGGCTGGAGAAGGAAGCGAGGCCTTTGAGAGTGCCATTTCATCACCTTCTGAGATCAATGTGTTTTCCTCTGGCAACGGCTGAGTGCTGGGATACTTGAGAACCACCCCTTGCTCTGCACACTGCAGACCTAGTCCCTGCAGTGCTCACTGTGGTTAGGGTGGAAACAGAACATACTTGCTGATGGGGGAAGGGGAGGGGGGGGGAGGTCAATAACAAGCTATAACTATAAGCTATAACTGAAATTGGCACTTATTGTGATGGCTATATTGTATTGTACCGGACAATGTGTGGATGACGTTGGCTGCCTTTGCCGTAGCCATGTCTTCAGTGTTGGTGGTGCTGCTATATACAGACAAACCCTTTGGTTGTTGAGCAGACATGGTCGTGACTAGTGCCAGGATACTTTCTTGGACCTGGGACGGGTCTCCTGTGGCATCTGTCAATGCTACATTTGACAGACCACTTATAATTAACTAATTTACATTTATTGTATGTATGTATTACATTTCTGAAATGTGTTAGTTCTTAATTGCGGCACAATGTGATACATTCCGTTCAAAGTTTTATTGCAAAATATTGTTTGCCTATCAACACCTATTGCATCTTAACTGCCATGGAAGGGTGGATTCCTCCCTTCCCAAGGTTTCTTCCATTTTTTCCAATGGGTTTTTTTAATGGAAGTTTTTCCTTGCTTGGGGGGAGGAGCAGGTTAAGGGGGTGCTGTTTGTTTACATGTGAAGGCTGTAAAGCCCTTTGAGACTGCAATGTGATTAAGGGCTATATAAATAGACTTGACTTGACTATTGTACTTTCCGAGGCAGCTAGGCTGGTGATATCACTATCACACGTCCTTTTCCAAACAGTTTCCAAAGACTCTCAGATGGTTCTGTGTAACAAACCACATGGGGTGTCATCTGAATATTGTATGGCTTGGTTGAAGACCAGACACATCCCCAATGTGTACTACAGAACTACAATACTGCTGTCCAATTGTACATTCTTTAAGGATGACTAAACTTACATTAAACAATTTATCACCTAATTAAAACCAATACTTAATAGCTTTCATTAATGCTTACATGAAAAAGATAAAGAAATAGATAAAGCCATCAGTTCAGCTTGGCATAAAAGGGCATTCCAAATGGAACCTAATGGTCTCTTTTTAGCATTTACTAAGTTATGTCTTGGCATTTAATCCCTGCTGTGATGTTTTGAAATCCAACAGACCAAGTTACGAGCAAATTTCAAAATCATTAGAAGGCGGAAATACGTTTCCCAAAATGTTTGCTATCATTCTGCAGCCTTGGCTTCATGTTAGAGGACCTGTGACTGCTCCAACATAACTGCTGGTTGTTCAAGAATGGTACAAGACTGGAACAGAAGCCACGTAAACCACTGTAGCAAATGTTTAAAAGGTCAAATTGTGATTGGTTTGATCTGAATCAGGCAAGCCGCAGTAGTTTCACTACGTACTGTACAGTACAGCACTTTCAAGACAGATAATAAATGGGTATACTATGTACTGCACTAGGAAAAGCAATCTGAACCTGACGAACATTGATTGACCACTAAGTGAATGAGGCTCATGAGGCCAACCTGGACTAACTCCAGCTGTCAATAGCGCTAATTAGATGGTGTGTCTAACAAGCAGACCCTTTCACGAGCAGTGGTGGCCAGGCAAATCTCCCCACACAAATTACCTTTCTTATTGTGTATGGCAAAACTGATGAGACACAAATGAAAATGAGCATGCCATTAAGCAAAATATGTCTCATCTAGGAACTGGCCAACAATTAGCATTGTGGCGTACCGAGTGTTTAGGGTGAATGTTGCCACATGGGCACTGGTATATGTGTATGTGCGCGTGTGTGTATGTGTGTGTGTGTGTGTGTGTGTGTAAGTACAAGAGACAAAAAACACGTAACATAAATGTATGAAGAAACACTCCAAAGAAGTGTGTAGTTGACAGGAATTGTAGAAACAGTAACAGCACTATTAAACTATCAACCCAGATGCTTGAGGACATCAAGCGATCCACCCTCTTGTTGGGGTTCAGCTGAAATACTTGATCTGTGTTTCAGACATCTGTTTGGATATGCCACTGGAAATACAATACATGCTACTCTATACCTGCTTCAACAGACTGAAGTGAGTCATGCCTGCCCTTAGCAACCCCAGGGAGTGTGTGTGTGTTGTGTCGACTGATGTGTTTAGAGAAGCTGATCTGATTCAAGGGCCATTGGGCCCCTATACTGTCCATAAACCCAGATGAAGTCACATCAGCAGAGCCAGCTGGCAAGGACCTTTCTGAACTCTTGACACTTTGGCATGTTTTGGAACACCGCGTTGCCACTACCATGTAGAGCGGTAATTGTACAGTGTACAATTGATGATCACATTGTTCTAAAATTACATTCTGTCGTTTTCGGGAGAATTCAAGGCCAACGTCAGCCACAAACGCATTTATTAGAATGTGCTGCACCTGCTCAAGTAACATGACTGATATATAATATCATAACTATATATATATCATATAATAACTGATCTTTCACCATTAGCAATTTGGGGATTTTTAAATCACTCCAAACAATGCAGCATGTTCATACTGCAGCATCAAACGGTTCTGTCCATTTGATGCGTCAAAGCGGTTCCGTCCGTGTGATGCGAGCTGCGCAGTAGGTATATTTCTCCAAAGGCAGTTGAGCTCTACTATCATTTTAGATGATCCACTGCTGGTGACAGTGATGTCTTTAGGCCTGCGTTCACTTGAGTGTACAGCAGGGCACATGGATTACTTCACCGCAGCATGGCTCACAAGCATAACCAGAACAAGCTGCTATGTCATAGATACCCCTTTTATGTCATAGATACCCTCATGCCTGGGGAACAAGACAAGGAAAATTGCACATAAGAAGTGTAAAAAGGAGGGGTCTGAAAAGGGTGTCTCTCGGGTAGAACAGATGGAGACAGAGAGGTTGAGCTGCAAAGCGAAACGCCTAGTTTTCGCAAGTGCTGCGAATCTGTTCTGGTGACGACGGTGAAATCATTCTCCACGGAAAGCTTCTCCGTCAAAGCCGAGCGAAATGCCACGGGTGTTACAAGCCGCTCAGTGCTGGTCGCGAATACGTCAAAGGCATAATTCAATCACCGCACGATGAGTGGGGAGTGAAGCCTTTTATATGAAATCTGATGCACGTAAAGTGAAAACGTTGTAACACGTAGCATCAGTACATTAATCATGTCGAGTAATGCCCTGGGCAACATGGGACAAAATAAATGTCAGAGCTTTCTCTTTATCGCTTCTAGTGACACACTGAGTCAGTGCATTGTATTACATGATTTTGACAGTTTTGTGAGGTGACCTCATGATGCATTGTGGAGATGCATATCTATATAATTCACTAGGTTAGCCCAAATTATATAAATAATAAAGATTATTCACTGTATTTGAAAATATTACATGCATTGAAGGCTTGGCCATATTGCCCATTCCTAATGTCAAGATGATAATGCTTCACTGAACTTCCAAATAACCTCCCACACAACACCCAGAACCCAGAATTTAGCCCTCTGCATGGTATGAGACAAGCACTGCCTTTATTTCACTCACCACCCCGGCTAACCGCAAAATAGCAGCCCAGTGTGTTGAATCAGCTGAGGGAGGTGTCAGGCCAAACTGACAAATGCAGCGAGGCCTCATCAAATCCAGTTCCCCAAGCTGAAGCGGATAGACTGGGAAGACTTGGCTGAGAGAACAGGTGGGCTTACTGTATATGTATTGGCGTGTAAAGGGATAATATCTCTGGGAATACCCATTGTCTACAATGCTCTCATGTCCATTGACTCCATGTCTTGATAAAGTATTTTAGTATGAGCATGTCATTTATTAGGTGAAACTGGCTATAGGATGCGAAGGGCCCCATCGATGCTCTAGATGGACGCTAAAGCCTGCGAGTTCCGCATGAATGCTGAATGGATTTAGTGTCTCCCGGCCTTCCGTGGCTCCTGAGTGGAAATGAAAATAAAGTGTCATCGCCAGCTCGTCATCCCTAGCAATGCTGACTGTTAGCCAACTCTCTGTTTATTTGCCCAACCTAGGAAACCCCGCCGCAGTGCTTTCAAGGATGGGATGTACAACTTGCCTTCCCTTTCCTTTCCAAAAGAACTGACCCCCCCCCCGCAATCCCCCTCTCGCCATAACTACATAAAAATAACGCCTCTCATTTATGCTAAAACAAATAATGTAGGGATTCCAATGTGATGGTAAGGCCAAGCGTCTTTGCAAACAAACGCGGCTGTTATTCTCCTGACCCCCGCCAAGCTCCCACTCTCTTTTAAATTCACACACCCGTAGAGTTTCAGTTACATTGTGCACCACCAGTTCCACCTAATGAATAATATTTGTCAAAAAAGCTGTGTGCAGAGTGAGAATCTCTCTTGAGGTGAGTCAATTTTTAATATGATACAGTCGATTAATCTGTGGTGCATTTAGTTGGCAGGAATCATAAATAGATACAAAAGTGCATACAACAGAAACCAATTGGTTTCCAATGCAATCTTAATACAAGGACACACTCCTCATGCCACAATCAGAATCACAATCACAATTTCAGCTCACTATTTGTGTTTGAAACAAGCTGAAGCCAAAATAACTTCAGTTTGATAACAGCAGTTTAAAAACACAAATCCAGAATTGCACATTTTAATACTACAAATACTATATCAAATGACTGCACTCCATATCTACTTTTTTTCAAAGGCAAAGACAGAGAACAATTGTAAAAACTCTCCATCGTCTTCCCTCCTTTGACCTGCCCAGTCTTCGCTGAAGGCTTTCCTCCCCTTATATGGCGTTAAAATGACTTTCTATATTGTGTAACAGTGATGTCAGTTGAATGCCATAGTCCAAACTGCTGTAAGTGAGACAGATGGGTGACTCAAGAACGACGACGAGTCAGCTGCTTTCATGCTCCAAAAAACATCAAAGGTAAGGCACACGCCACCAATGCCAGCATAATCAAAACATTTGAAAAGCTTAATGTAATCTGAAGGAAAGCATTAGTGTAATTTAATTAACTAAAATGTTGTTTAAAAAAGATTGTTAAGAAGCCAAACTAGATACGTCTACGAACAAGTGTGTAAATCATAACCGACACCAGGAGGTTGGAAGATTATTATAGAATTATATCATTATATAAAACTGCCAGTCATGTTGCTATTTTTGCATGCTAGCAGTGAGTTGTTTTTTTTGGGGGGTAATTGACAAAGGCAAAAAAGGCCTTAACTCCTAACGCCTTGAAGTATTTGGTTGGGGAAAACGCAGTGGCATCAAGTTTCCATTTTTACACGTCAATCAAACTGACCATGGCAAAGGTTAAAGGACTCAGTGGGGGTCTATGGCTTATACAGAGGATTTCAATCCTGACCTAGGTTCAGGTGGCTAGAGGGCCCATAATGGAATCATTTGTGAAAGAGTTGTCAATCCATGGCTTGATTATAATGACTATTGTCAAACAAGAACACAAAAATGCTGCCTACAATTCTTTACCTCTACTTGTACAACTCTTCTCAAGGGGGCCTCTCTACAATTCATTGAACTCTAAAATGTGACGTTTACAATGAATGGACACTCAACAAGGCACCTATTTGGAAAGTGGCTTTGAGGTAAGCAATCTTTAATCCAGGCTGAAACATCACTTCAAAATCATTTAATTCTCAGCAGTCAGTGTATCAAAGCCAAAGCGATTTTTTTTTTCTGAAGTGAAAATAAGAGAGTAGATTTGAATTCAATGAATTCAATGAGTACCTATCAACATCAACATTAAGGAAAAGAGGTGTTGTTTGACCTACAGCCAGCTCAGAAAGAGGATAAAAAATGTAATAAAAACTTGCAGGCATTTTAAATGAAGTACCCAATCTTCCTCTTTCACATTGCTTATAATGGCTGAGATTCTAGAAGACAAAGCCTCTAAATCTGTTCTATTTCTATAAATTATAAGTTGACATGCAAGATTCAATTAGCCCTGCACCAAAACCCAAACTCTTGCGCTCAGAATAAGAGGTATTTACAAAAAGGAGATTGGGGGACCTGGTCCTCTACCCGTAATTTCCGAACAAATGAATAACCGTGGCAAAGTTAAAGGAATTGGGATCATTATTAGAAAAACAATGGCTCTTATGGTCGGGCGCGGAGAGACTTGGATACTATTTTCAGGCCACCCATTTGCTGTACTTCAAGCCAAACTAGAAATCCATCAGCATACAATGTGGCTATTGAGTTGCTGGATGAAGCAGTGATAAAAATCTACTCTCATTCAGAGCTTGTGCGTGTCCATGATGATCCAAGAGTACATTCTGCATTGGATTACCTTCATGGCATGACGGGCCACCACACAAACAGTAAAAAACAAAACTCAACTTGAGAAGCTTACTGCTTGTTTAATTCTCCCATTCATTATTTTTATACAAAAAAAACTTGACTTTCATGTCTGGATAGAACTGAACATGTATGTAGCTGTCACCCCTCACAAAGTCTCTACTTAGTCAAACTACAAAGCTTTGTACCGCTTCATTAAAAGACAGAACTAGGCCAGAGATGATGACATTGGGAAACTTTATGCTTGAAAAAGAAACTTCAGGGTGGAGATCCCACTTGGTTCTCTGACCAAATAAGTTACATGCAGAGGGCATTTCTTTTTAGTGTGTTGCTCTGATTTACGAAGATTAACACAAATACAGGATTAGACATTCCTGTTGAAGTACAGGCAAGCATGCACACGCACAATATTGTGGGAGGGAAAGAGTGGAAGAGCTTTGGAAAAGGGAAGAGCAGCATATGAGATCTGTAGTAACAGATACGGTCATTGCTATTTGATGTCTACTCTTTAAAGGAGTGAAAATCCCTTTAGACTAAGACCTGGGTTGACTGTTGACTAGTGTTCCATTGATATGATGCCAGTTTAACAGAACAGAAATGCTAGCAGATTCCTACTGACTAAAAGTACTTTGGAAAGAGAATGAGAAGCCGAAATTATGAGTTTGTGCATGGAGAACAAACTTAAAACGTATATTGGACTCGTTACAAAAAGGGACTGTGCTTTATTTCACCAAACAGGGCACTGATTGTGGTTCTGCTGCAGTCTATTACCCATTCAAGTGGTAGCATGCTGTTCACATTACAATTGCCATGTTACGCTGTTTATTGCCGGCGTACGTGCCATGAGAACTTGTCAATGCCTTGCATTTGTGGCATGCGGATGAAAGGCAAGCGAACGTGTGGCTGTACTCTTAAAGAGGAGTTCAATTATTCAAATACCGCTTGTGAAGATGCTCTTCATCGTCGTTTGGCGTCCGCACCAAGCTCTATCTGGTATCTATGAGACGTAAGGATGAGATCTTGCGTCTCATAACTGACATGCACAACTAGGACCATAAACCCACTTTGAACAACTTGTTACAACGCTTAAAGTAAAGACACAAATTAAATTCCCTTCTGGGTAGAACATTCTATCAAAACTTCAAAATTATTATCCATATTGAACCTACTGTATACCAATATACAAAGCATATAGATACATTTACAGCTACAGAGACTGTTGTTGATTTATGGAACACATTAAGTTTTATTATTGTGCCCTTTAATTGTGTTGTCCCAAATAACTAACATTAAAACAGATTAGCACACATATTCTAGTTCTGACACTGTAATGTGTGTTTTCACTTGGTGAATCATCTTGCTCCGCCTTGCTCATGGCCTTGCTTTTTAATAAACCTTAGAAAACTTTGTTCGGCCTTGGCCAGGAGGAAAGCGATTTAATGCTTGTTTGCAGTAGAAGCACAAGTAGGCACACACATCACCACTTCTGACCTGGACTCCCATTAGCCGCTATTTACAGCTACAATAACCCTATATTAATATTGTAAATGCAACATTAAATTTGAGGGGATTCAGGAGAGAATGGAGTAAAAAGTCTGTCTGAGTAACAGACTGATTTAACCGTATTACCATATTTTCTGTAAGCAGAAATACACATTTGTGTGTATGCATGTGTGTGTGTGTGTGTGTGTGTGTACATGTGTAATAGTTGTAATGTGTGTAATAGTGTGTATGTAAAAACACTACTGTCGCAACTACATTTACACTCATACTTCACTTATTTAAGGCCTCCGTTAATAAAATGTCACTTTGATTTTTAACTGCATGTTCTTGAAAGATCTAAATGTCTAGCGTCAGAATGTAATTTTATTCAAAGTAATTGCTAGAAAATCAAAGGTCTGCAAAAAGCTATCAATCCGGAGGTCATTGTTCTTGAGGCTTGTAATGGATTGCACAGCTGGATCATTGACGCTTTATGGCCTTAAGGTAGATATTAACATCAGGCTTGCTTAAAATCAGGTTTGCCTGTCAGGTCTCTCTGACCTTAGGGGTGAAGCAAACGTGTAGCTTTAGCGCTATTCGCCTTTTTAGCATCCCAGTCTGCAGTGGAAGTTCAAAATCGGTTTGTAGCCTAGCCAGCGAACATTGTTGTGGTACAATCCCCAAAGAGCTCAGTTGTTATCCTGTCATATAACAAGACTTAGAGCGCACGTTTGACATTGCCAGGAGACATTACGCATAGAAACCCATAGAGTCTACAAATACGCCCAGGCAATGAAAAAGACCCTTCACCCACTGTTTCGCGATTAGTTGGGCTGGAAGTTGGAGCTGGACCATGGGCCCAGCTTAACATGTGCTAGCGCCAGGTCCCATGATGCATTTGAAAATTAGAAGCCTGAAAATGGTAAACCGCGTGGTGTGGGAATTGGGTCTTCTACATGTTTCTCCAACCTGGCAACCTGTCTTCACTCAATGTTCACCTCTGTGACAGACAGGGGAGTTGTAGCGCAACTGTGGAGAGACGAGGAAGAGGTTGGAAGAGGATCTGTGTTTTATCACCGCAAGGAGATGACCCCAAGATATAGCTATTGTTCTTCCTTAAACTGAACTTACCACTTTCTGCAAAGCACACTAATGGCGGTCTTTTCATAGGAAGCTATGGAGGAAATAATCGAAGCATCCGGTTATGAAAAATATCCTCCACTGCTATCTGACAATATGTTCGAAATGGCAGATGTGTGACGGGTGACATATTCCAGAGACATTCACTTTTCCCTCTAATTTCATACTTCCGTAGTGCTCTTCATTGTTCCTTCTTTTGTATGGCATGCTAATGATTCAGCAGATGTTAAGTGGCTGGATGGAAAGGTCCTTGAGTGTTTCTGGAGTGCTCAATGTTCAATGCACAAACATACTGGATGGTGCTTTGTAAAGCATCATAAGGGCGGAGAGACAGGTGTGCCCCACATTGCCCTTACAGAATATTGCAGACCAGAAGTGAGGTCAGATGCTTCAGACAAGGTCTTGCGCTGTTTTGACTTCACCATTCGGCTCCTGTGAGTTCTTTGGCAGGTGGTGACAGCTAGACATAAGCAAGTGGGGTTTCCACTAGGTCCCCGAGCTCTTACCAGACACATGTTTGACTCCTGATATCTTTTAAGTATTTGTATTTTTCTTATAAAAAGGACCAATAAAAATGGTTAAATATATTCTGCTGCAGATCTTCTGCTGCTGGCAAATTACTGTATGTCCTCCATTTCTATAACATGTATATACTGTTCCTCTCTTGTTTATCTAAGACAAAAATCAATTTTGTTGCTTGTACTTTTCATAGTTTTAATATCTCACCATGACAAACTCAATACTATTATCCCAGACAGTTATTGTCTGGGCTTTAAGAGTGAGTCTCTATTGTTGAATGGCCTCACACACCTATTATCCATAGCTAAATACTGTATAATGGAATTATCAGCTTCCATGGTTATTATAGTCAGTGCAATTAAATGGTACAGAAAGCTTCTTAAATGAATTATGCGATTGTGTTGGCCCTCTTCTCAAGTCCAAACTTAAGAAAGTATTTGATTACCACCTACATAACGGTTGTGTACAGGATGTTACTACAGCAAGGTAGAAGTGAGGGCACACTTTATAGTTCCATAGTCTTCAACTGATGCCATTCCAGGCCACAATCCTCTGCATACACTGAAGGGATCCAACAGCTGCCTATTGGGTTCTGTTCACTTTCAAGGACTCCTAGGATACAGATGGCATCATGCCTTGACGAAGTTTGAGAGTATGCCTTAAATCCAATTCTGTTCCAGAAAATGTTAAACCTGCCTTGACATTTCAATTCCCTGGAGTAATTGATTTTGCCTTGGCCATGTCCAGAGATAAGGCATGATCTTTACTAGCAACGGTAATAACAGGCCTCTGACTCAACAACCCAAGCCTGGAATTATAGTGAGACATTGCATTATATTTGGACATTCTAGTTCTTTTAAGATGGAGCATAACTGTCCTCCGCAAACAACAAAGCTAGTGAATTTGTCGCTCTGCATCAAGACATACTCTCCTAATCTTATGTAACAATGAACAACTAATTTAAAATCTCCAATAACAGATAAATACATTAAATATATAAATAAAAAATAAATAAAAACATTACAATATATAGTTCTGGTTATGCTTGAATAACTAATAATAATAATACATTTAAGAATGTTATGCTTAGATGATTGAATATCATAAAAAAAAACACAGAACAGAATAAACAGCAGTCTGAACATAAAAGGTGTATTGCTATTCAAGCAGCATCATTACATACACCACAGCAGCAATTATTGTTATGACCCAAATTGATTTGTTGAGCTTTTTACAGGCACATGACCATTTTTTGCACAATCATTTCTTAAATCCTTTTCCAGGATTCTAATAGATCAGGCTGGATGTCCCAAAAATAGCAATATATCTTTAGAGAGCGGGGGAAAACAGAAACAACAAAGAATTATAATAAAAATGTCGTTCAGACGATAAAAAACAGCCATTCTATATTAACCCTTACTGTACATCTCTCCTATAATTCTAATATTGTAAAGCCCCAGCCTGTTGTTACTCAATTAATACAGTGAATCAGAATAGCCATGATGTAACATAAAAATAAAAAAACGAATATATTATTATATATATGTGTGACACATAACCTTCAACTACAGTCAGTTTAGTAGTCCGTTTAATCAATATATGTTGGATACGTTTGAGCTTTGACAATCAAACCGCAATGTTCAGGCTTGACGTGGTAACTGTGTCAGTCCTAAATATACTTCTTAAATACAAAATACAGAAAAATAAACCATGCTCCTTCTGAATAATGCCTATGTTTATGTGCGAATGCCTGTTCCAGCATTGGCCAATCTCATCATTGTGTTAACCACGATATTGCAGGTTTTATTAAATCCAGGCCGGTGTATTGATTACATTGCGGAGAACCACCAAAGACGATCTTCTCAAATTTGGCGCAAGAATCTGCCTCACATCCAAATGACTAATAGAGAAAAATAAAAGGAAATGGGTCTGCCTCTTACAGAGTGATGCTCAGGAAGTCACTACAGTGCTAGAGAACATAGTTGTCTTTGTTCAAACCTCTAGCACATGCTTTAAATTACATATTTTCCCCTCAACAAAATATGATGTTGCTAGCAAGTGCTTTTCTTTTTTTATCGAGACGTCTTCAGGTGGATTGAAGTGCTATAATCCCAGCTGAAACACCGGCAATACTGCTGCTCTGTAAACTGACATCAGTGCAGTAATTGTTTGTTTACTGAATGGAACACAGAAGGAAAAAAAATCTCTAAGTGCTCAGCAAGCACTCTGGCCACAACAAACGGAAGACGAGTGACTTGAGCATGGGGAACATTCAGAAGGGGAAAAATCATTAACAGCTCTCTGGTGACCTCCGACGAGGAAGAGAAAAGTTAAGAGGCAGGTGAGAGGGGACTTTGACCAGCCACAAGGCATCTAAACAAGGCATTTTGCCCCAGGCATTTCCTTGTACAGTATACCCAGCCTAACCAGGATGCCAAGAAGAAAGATGAGAGAGGATGGAAGGATAGATTAGGAGGCTAGGGTAGACAGTCAGCGACAGAGAGAAAGAGAGAAGTCAGACTGATACCAAATAAAACAGTGTGACAATGCTGTTTTGTACATACGTGCTCATCTACAAAGGAGAAAACCAGAAAAAAGACACAACATATGCAAGACAAACAGCTAGATGTGAGCAAGACGGAGAAATTAAAACGATACATTTGCGCCGCCGGCTATAAAGAGACGGTGGCTTCGTGACGGTGAGGGAGGTCTTTACAAAGCACCTCGTTATTGACCATTTCCACAGGTGGAGCCAAAGCAAATATAAAGAGCTAATTTGCCAATTACAACCTCCCGCTCATTTCTAGATCCTTCCTGGAGGCCCAGTGCAGCTCTTTCCCCCATCCTTCACCCACACCCGCAGCTTGCACCGTCCGATTCACTCACACTCAAACCCGAAGATCGCAGACAGGAAAAATAACTTCTCCCAGACCTGAGTCACCTTAGCCCAGCTCCCGCTCACAGCAATGGCAACTGGGTAAAACCTTGACCCCATGTACGCTAATTTGACATTCCCCTGAGTCTTAGTGTCTTTTTACACTAAAGATATCCGCACATTAATGTTACTGTACTAACACAATTGCATGATGTATTGAGTTAGATGGCTAGAGAACATCTACATTTATTTCCACTAACGTTATACTGGTATTTCTGCTGTAATGCCATAAAGTAGCTTATATATGGGCAAATATGAAATGTTCTTGCTTTAAATTATGCGACGCACATATTCCAATTGGCCCAATGTAAAAATTAGCTGCCCACAATAATATAGTAAAAAGCATTATTACAAATATGTGTCCCCCATTTTCCTTACGTTTAGGGTTAGGTGATATTAGGTTGAGTACAGCTATTAAGATAAATGTGTAATTATGTCACGGTCAGTAATAGCTGTAGGTTTGCTCTAAGGAAGTATGTGGAAAACAGCAATGAAGAATATAAATAAAGAATCAACAAAACAATGAAAACCTTTTATATCAATAGGTCTTGTAATTGTTTCTGTGAACAAATTGAAAATATGAGTAAGAACGGTTAGCCACGGTGAACTGTATTACAGTGCAAACGATCTTTAATTTGCCCGCCAGCCTGATGTGAAAATTGCGGCAAAGAAAAATGTTATTACAACACAACATGCACATAACTGTAGCCACTGCTCCCTCACACCAGCTATTCAGGAAACTGCAGTAGTTCATTATTAAGGCGAGAGGCATATGTTTGCTTTGCAAAGTGAGAAAAGAATTGGGAATCTATTGACAGGCTGTACAGGTCAGAGTCAGAGTGATTGGGGCTGCTCTTAGGTCACTAGGTGAGCTGACAAAGACAGCTGCTGAGGACAATGATAGAAGTCTCCATTTTTTATTGTAAGGCAGTTAAGCTCTCATTAAGGTCTTGAGGAACACATAAGACAGAATAGAATGCGTAGTAAACCAGAACTTGGACAAAATGACGGCATGTTCTCCACAACTCCATGTCGGCCCCTAGAGGAACATCTACTCATAATTAATGTTATATCCTAAATTAAACTCTGAGTAGGCTATCCTCTTGAAGTCAAAACACAACACGTTGATGCTATCCTTTACCCCCTCCCCCCAGGGTTTCAAGCCTGTAACATAAACCCCTTACCAATATTGTGGCTGTTCCTGAGGGACAATCCTTGGATTGCCCAATGAGTGGGCTACTGTTAACCTGACTGACATTACCAGCATGAAGTATTATTGGGTATGTGACCCTCGGTCTGCCTTGCAGTGACCCCTCGGACCTCCGGACAAGCCTGAACAACTATTCTCACTTACTCTTACTGTGTTGTAAGGCCCTCGATGTGGTCCACTTAAATCTCTGGAAGTATACTGTTTAAGAAAATGTATAGTAAGTATGCATGTATGTTTGTGTCTGTTTAAATGCCTGCCAATCATCACCATGACTACATGACATCCACTGATTCCACTATGATGTCTCTAAGAACTATATGCATGTAATTTTCCTTCTGCTTTCAGAGAGTTATGTGTATCTCCAGTAGTGTTGGGCAAGTAACTAAGGAATTGTAATAAGTTACTATTTACTTATTACTCCTTCAAAAACTAATGTTATTACTTTACATATTACTAAGTATTAAAAGTAATTAGATACATTACTAGTTAAATTACTCTTTTACTTTCACAATCACTACCCTGTCTCGCCCCTTCCGAAAAATGACAACCTGTGTAGCCAGCTCATTTTAAAATGTAATCCTCTTTATTGGAACAATAATTAACATTAGGAGTCAACAATCAGACAAAGTGAAAACATTGCAGCCTCTAAAACCAGATGATTGGACAGGTTGGTTCAATTAGCTTACCCTAAGTTTGCTAGGACCAGAAATCTAGTTCTTGTAACGCAGTAATGCAGCATTAGTAATTGTAATATTATTACCGTTTTGGTAATAGTAAACAGTTACAATACTAGTTACTGAAAAAAATTATAATATTACAGTAACTAGTTACTAGTTACTAGTAACTAGTTACTGCCCAATACTGATCTCCAGTACTTTCTATTTGGAGAATCATGAAAACAGCAAGGAGTATTTTGATATAGAAACAATGCTGAGCTGGATAAAACGTGTGGAGGAGACCATAGGAGAATGCATGTATGTATGCTTGTGAAAATGTATTTGACATAAGAATTAAGTTATCCCTGTTTTTTAACTGCCGATATGCATACTTTATCTGCAACAGCAGCCATCAGCAATGTAATGTTTGCAGTGTCAATGACAAAATCCATGATTTTATGTGTAGATTTGAATCTTCAAACCACCCACAATAACTATTAATCTTTCAGAGAAAATGAATGAATTCTAAATATTTGCTTCTTTGTGGTCTTTGGTGCAGATGGATGCCCAGCTCACACACCTGAAGCTATACAAAGTCACAGGAGCAAAGCAAATAATTACATCTGAAAAACACATAACTCGCAGCAATTAGATGTAAATGTATTCCTTGAATCTGGTGTGACAGATAATTGTTTGTCGACTGTAATTCTGTGATTGATATTTTCACATGCAGTCTCATGGTGGGTTTTATTAATCAATTTACAAACATCATTGGCACCAAAAATAATGAAAAACGCATATACCTGTAGGCATTTAAATGTTTGTGAGAGGCATTGACATGACATTGATGGAGTAAATAGGGTCTTTTAGACCCCACTCTTCTGCAAAATTTAGCCACTGAATAATAATTATGACCCTACGTGTGAGTGTATACTTTTTATTCCTGTTGTCAGGGAGTGTCGGTTTTAAAAACGCGTGTCATTAAAAGCCACATTTCCAAATGCCAGCCCCAGAGAATATGACATTTGAACATTTCATATTCTCCTGTCAGAATGCATAATCACTTCTCTGTTGAGGGTTGAAGTTGCTGGGCCCTGCTGCATGTGCCTGTTGACTCTGGCCATAAAGGCAGAAATAATCGGCATGCTTGACGCTGGCTGTGTTTACTTGGGCTGAGGTGTGGCCAGAGCACTGTAATGTAGCCAGGGCCTACCTCTCATCCCAAGCTCAACATCTGGCCTTCATTTATCAAGGTACTTCCACCAAAGTCCAACAACGTGCAAACAAGCGTGCTAACCAAACGGCGCCTCAGGAACACATTTGCATACTGCACGACCAAAAGGCCTAATAAACAAAAGGGGAGAGCAAAAAGTCAATTGAGGGCTGCGTTTCTATAAATGCATAATCTTCAAGACTTAAAAACCCATGGCTTGAATGAGACTTGACGACAAGTAATGTCACATGGTCCGTTTGGGCTTTAAGCTCACAAAGCCTTTCTGGTCCTCTCTGCGGTTTAACACAAGCGGGGCAAGCTAACAAAGTTTTTTTGAAGCTCTTTTTATTCTTTTTCGAAGCATTAAATCATTCAGATTCAAGCCTATCCCGTGGCTATGCTAACCAAATATGTCAAATACAGTACATGTCTGCACTGAATTACAAAAATACTTTATACATCCGCATTTTGTCTTGATAATTGCATACCACAATACAAATGTCAAAGAGAACAAGAGCAATTTATTCTTTATTTTTAATGTTCTATAATCACTTTGGTAAAAGAAATTTGATCATGGCATTTTCAACAAATGCCATGATCAAATGTGAATGTGATTGGAGTAAAGGGTAGCTATTTAATTCATCAGAATGAAAAGTTGGGAATGTGCAATAACAATTTCCCTGTCACAATCACTGAAGACATAATATCGTAGTTTGAATTAAATATAGACATTACATTCTATTTCATATAATGCAAGATGTGAGACGTTCTTCTTGAACAAAAAAATGAATCTGCGTGTTCAGAAGCCACACTGTCCGTGTCACCTTATATCACAATGATGCAGCTTATGTCTCCAAACTCTAGTGGCATGTGGCTTTATCAAGCAGCAATGGGAACCTCCATGTCTGCCTTCCTTGATTAATACCAAGCATAATTATTAGAGATGATTGCAAGACCTGAACATCTGCAAAACATCATATCTAGCGTCTCCTGGATGGTTTGGTTTGCCACTCCTGCCCTTCCCCCCAATCCCACCCCGCCCCACCCCCTCCATCATTTCAATGAAACAAATTATGGCCTCTTTTCCTCTTGAGTACAGTGTAATCATTGCTGATTAAATGAAATACTTTCCTGTCAGAAGCCTTTTACATCTTTAACATGTGTCTTGGGGGTTTGGAACAAGAGAGTGGCATGTCTATGTGTGCGTGTGTGTGTGTGGGGATATCATTAGCATGGACCACACAGGAAAGCTCATTGAACCGAGACGCGTTATGAGGGAGAGGCTAGCTATTGTCTCGCGTTTGCACGTCCCCCCAAAATAGAGCTATGTAGCCCTGACCTCTAACCCCACAATTTCCCTCAAGCATTACCCTAGACTGCTTCAAAGGAGCGAACAGGTTTCACCGACTCACCCTCTCCTTAAAATACTGTATGCAGCATTCCACATTCTACAGCTGAAGAATCCTTTACCAGTTGGCTGAAGGGGGTTCACACCTTATACCTCAGCAGGTGACGCGTCGCCTCAGAGCAGACCACAAGGGTAGGCTACGAGCTATAGGTGTCGCTGCATATGGCACCACCAAGAGCCAGCTGAACATGCCCCAGAGCTAGGAATGAACAGGCATGTATTCGGTGTCAAGCTGTTTACAGACAGACCGACACTATAGGGCTGTTAACAGGCCCCCGCACAGCTGGTGTCTGGTGCACGCGTTAGCCAAGTAACATGCCACTGTTTGGTCTGCGGATGTGTGCGCGACACGGATGCTGGTATGGTATAACTTCCCCACACACACCCAACGCAAGCTGCCACCAGAATAAAGAGGCTATGGCGCACATGTATTTAGACAGCTTGTGTCTAGAACGAGGGGAATGCAGACCGCAAGTGCAGGGCACTGCATTGACTGAGAGGGTCCCAAGTTTGTACACAAAAGTGGCTCACGCAGGGATTAAGTTACACCGAGACTGGCATTTTTACGAATGGTGCTGAGCTTGTTTTGCTTTTTTTTCTTCATAAAAAAAGTACGCGGAATTCCCTGGACACACAATAAATGTTGCAATGTGTTTTCAGAATTCCCTTGTCTTATTAGGGTTACTAGACAATATCTCATGCGTTTTGAAGTCGTCGTCTGCTGCGTATATGTGGCGAGCCGTGATTTCCCTCTGCTTCTCATCCGAGAATCGGGTGGAGTGTTTTTTGGGGTGGGGGGGGGGGGGAGGTGATTGGGGCACGGACGAGGAGGAACGCATGTGGTTTTGGTTTCCCTCCCAAACCCTCCCGGTGTCGCCAATATCATTTAATGAATCACTTGGTGCAACTTCAAATAGACGTAGACAGAGCCTTGATGGCACTCCACTGAATCCCCCCCCGACCACCACAGACCATACCGTGTTCATGAATCCCAAATGCATCTTTGCACATCAAAAAGATACCCCCCCCCTTCCAGCCACCATATCACACCCCACTGTACTTTCCATCATTTTCAGTTGCATGCTATCAATTTGAGGTGTAGCTTATTAAATCCACTGGGGTCACAAGAGTGATGGCCATTATGGGGGAAACAGTCTGAATAAAAAAAGAATATTTGTAGAGGCAAACAAAAATATATACAGATTTCCTCTGCAGGTTTTCGTCAAAGTGAGGGCAATCAAGTTTTTAAGTGCCTAAGATTGCCAAAGTGTGAAGCATTCGTCAGAACACCACAAGGTCCACAAGCAAAATTACAAAGACCTCTGCAAGATGAACACCCGATGTGCTTCATTACATTGTAGGAAATAGAAAATCATGTTGAATGAATAGGGTTGGTGCAAAAAAACAAGGTTCCCACGACGCCACACAAATAATGTTCTCGACAAACCCCTCGCTGATAACAGAACCGTGACAGTCCTTTCTAATTAATATTTTATTCTAAATGAAATCAATTACAACTGACCACAGGGGGCAGTGGATATTTACAATTATTAAAAGACTTTAGTGTTTTCTTCACTATAATCAAAGGAATGTATCAGTCAAGCCAGAACTCCTGTGTGAAGGTGTAACTTCAAATACATTTTCAGGCTAAGTTAAAAAAACACACCTGACTCTCTCGCACAGGAAGAAATACAATGATCCCTGTACAAAGCACCTTCTTGCAAGTGTACCATGTCACAAGGACATTATATCTGATAGGTTCTGCTATGGGGGTTTTGCTGACACCGAAAAGCTAAACGGTGTGCACAACTTAAGATGTGCAGAATCTGCTGTTCTGCAGTTTTCTTATGATTTCTGACCTCCTGTATGTAACCACCATAATATAATGTGTATACTACTATACTTCTACATGCAGTTCAGCCAGAAAGCACTGACATAGCATACCTTTACAGTGATTCAGTGCCATGTTATAGAGTGTTTTTGTATGCATTTATTTTGCATACTCCTCACACACCTAGGACTGTCACAGTGAAGAAAATGTACATGCGGTGATTTAGGTTGGTCCAATAGCGTGGTCTGAATAATTTCGCCATGGAATTATCGCCAAGTGCGTGGCTAAGAGATTCCGAAATAGTGTGATTATGGGGCATTTATCAAGGCAATGTGATCTCAGTCCATGGTGAGACAATTGTGCAATGGATTTTAGGCTGCCTACCAGTTGAATACCGATGTTCTGACTGTACGTAGGCGATCACGTGAAACTTTGTCTGGCAGATGTTTGCCAAAATATCAGCTGGAAAATATGACGAATTCATTAAAAGCATATTAAATAGCGCAAGATCAAAACCCTATGGCGTGTCAAGAGTAGCCTACATCGCCTCGTTTTAGGTAGCATGTACACAGAACGAAGTGATGGCACAGTAGGCTGTTTTTGGTTCGACAACCCAAAATGTTTCCCACACGAAATACAGATATTTACAGATATTTACAGATATTTACGACAAGTGTCGGGGCTGAGGGAATTTGTGCTTCTATAGGGCACACGCTCTAGATCAGACAACATATTCCATGAGCTATTCTCATAAGAAAAAAATAAATAAAAATTGCGGTAATGGTGGTTGTTTGCCACGGCCCGCAGTTGGGATAGCAACACTGCGGTATTGCAATATTGCGGTTATCGCGACAGCCTACACACACCCATTGTGTGTGTTTGTTGAGAGTGAGCTCGTCCTCTCACAATGCCCATAGATACACACCCTCCATCCTTCATAAGGATAATTGAGAAGTCCCCCTTTAAATGTCACCCAAATATCCTACCCTTCTCGTTTCACCAATGCTGTCAAAATATTTTCTTGGAAGGCACTTGCATAACTACCAACATTGAAAAAAAAAACACGTAGCTCCATCCAGAGTGGCTCATTTCAATACAATGAGCATTCCACTGCTGGGAATGTTGGCTGGCGATATTTTTCTAATCACCATCGTTGGGACTAATGTGATGCGACAAGGCCCATCAGCTTGGACATTTGCTGGTCTGCATGAGTGGCCTCTATCTGGCACATGGACTAGCTGATTATGAGTCAGAGCAGATCCACAAACAAGATAAGAGACAGAAGAAAGTAGCCTACATTACAAATTGACATTTTCTTTGTAATTTTCTCCCTCTCATCATGGCCACACCAGTGTTCGTATAATTTCATCGAAAGCTCACAAATGAGCAAGAACGCTTATCACTTTAAAATTTTGGAGAGCTTCGTATTGAACTGAAAATAGTTTCCGTTCATTGTTTTAACAGAGCGCTAGTGGGCTAGCGCTGTTGTTGGTTTCAGTTGGCAATAGCTTGCAATGTGGCACAAGGCACTGCCAGCTTTAATGATCCCGGATACACCTGTATTACACATACGCCGTGCCGACTGAGTGTCTTTGGGAAAATAACGGCAGTGAGAAATAAGGACATGTCTGTGTTGAAGCCAGGACCTAATTAGATGAATTTAGGCCGCCGGGACAGCTGTGGCTCGTCCTGCTGCCACCTTCCAAGACACAGAGCGGGGAAGACAGTCCTTAAGTTCCTTCTCTTTGGGGCTGTCAGCTGCCCCTGCTGTCAGCGGTGTCCTAATGGGAAAGGGCAGGGGCGCCACAGATAGCCTCAGATAGACACAACCCGTGTGAACTGGGAGCGTGTGGGGCCATGGCCATCACCCTCTTCCTCGGGATCCATTTAAGTGAATGCAGGGGGAGGGGACATGAAGCATTCGAGCAATGTGATTGGAGAGCTTTGTAAATTCAAAACTGGGCAATAGCATCTTGGTTTTATATGCACTTTACAATCGCTTACATGCGCTTTTTACGTGTGTGTGTGTGTGTGTGTGTGTGTGTGTGTTGTTCAGCTAATGGAAACCCTATCTCAGCCCATCTATATACACTATTGTTAGAACTGTGGAAAGAAGGGGCCCTCACTGAAAAGACACAGATTCATGTGTCACATTTAATATGGCCAAAATTGAATAACTCCCTTTCTGTGAATTCAACAGAGTCTCTTTGCAATAAGGATAGGGTTTTATTTGGCAAAGTGGGTTAATATGCCCTTATCCATCGCATAAACAATCAGGGGCAATAGCTCTCTCATTCTGAATAATCCATGAGAGAACTGGGCCCGGAGGCATTCATTAATCCACTCCTACCTCCACACTGCTTACTAAACAATAGGTTTAAGTTAACAAGAGGATAGTGGGAATAAAAATGGCTGCAATAATGTTTTTAGTTACATGAGCTGTGGCATGGCCATGATGAAACACTGATGGAGATGAAGGTTAATTGTTCTTCTCCTCGGGATATCTGATAACTTATTTATACAAAATAGTGTCCCTTTAAAGGATAAGGTAGCCGCTTGTTGGTACACAGAAGTAAGTAATAAGCCCTTGAACAAACATCATTAAGAAAGCAGTCAATAAAATGCTTATTTTTTTGTGCTTTGGAGGTAATTTTATTCGTAATTTTTTTTATTATTGCTTGCAAGCAGCACTTTATTTACTATCCGTGCACTTTTTCCTAGTAATGTTTTATCTATCACCAAAGCCACATCTGTTACTTTTATATGCATGCATTTGTGCAAATCATTTTCTAGCCACTGAACTGAAATACAAAAAAAACACCATAGCTGTCACAAACACATATTCCTCCATTCTTGTTGCTGCTATACTGTAGCTATATTAGCCTATAAAGAGTACAGTACAGTGCTTATACTGTTAAACTGTTAAACATTTAAAACGGAGTTAAACACAATGTTATTGATATATATTTACAAACGTTACAACATTTTTCTATGTGACTAGTGTGTCTAGTTATCTGCAGGCGGGCACGACATGCATGTTTGAACACCACGAGCCTTCGCAAATGGCTTCTTCAGCATCTTAAAAATAACCTGGGCCTGCATGGAAGCACCAGACATGACAACTGTGGGTGGGTGGAAGGGTGGGGGTGGGGGCTGGCATGCAGAGCAGACCACAGCGCTTTACATTTCAAAGCCAGGGGGCAGCGCGCTGGCCGTTGCACTTCCGCAAGGCTATACGAGAGATTTGACCTCCGACCTCGTCGCCCGAACCATGATCACATCCTGCTGGGCATGCTTTCATGTGCTCCACCGCCACACCACACATGCGCACACGCACACACACACACACACACACACACAAACACACACGCACACACACACACAAACACAAACACTCCTCAAATGTGACAAATGTGTATCGATTACAGAGTTCAATCTGAGCATGGGGATACTGCTTGGAACACTGCACACACACACACACACACACACACACACGTAATCCAGGAAATATGAGGTGCTGATATTTGCAATGCTGAATTGTTCATAGTAAATTCATATTTTTAACATTAAAGCCACACTCCTCAGTTTCTATTGGGAATTTTCATTTGGGATAAAACTGAGAGCACCCAATCTAAAACGATTTGGATCAAACCCAAAAGCAGCAAAAATCGATTACAGAGGTCCAACTGTATTCGATAGAATATGTTGCATTAATCTCTACTCCTTCCCCCCCTTCCCCCCACACTTCACATAAACTGCCACCACTCTCTACCCCTCCCCTTTATGTGGGCAGTTATTGCAAAGTGTCAAGCAATGCGCTAAGGCTGTGCACCGTTTAGCTAGCATACGATTAACATGTATATTCTGCCCCCCAATGCTACTTATAGGAACACAAAGTGCAAGCCAATATGTGCTGTTCACAGGCCTCTGTGACCTTGTGACCATGTCGTTCCAACCATTCAACCTCTGGCCTTGGCTATCATGGGAGTCAGTGAGTGAGCCAGAGCGCTAGGCGTAATGTGCTCTATGTAGAGTGGGAAAGGTGTGCCCAGCCTTGGCATAACGTCTCACTGATTTATGGTCTTCGGGGTGTAATGAGGGCTCCAGGCCAACAGGTGGCATTGATTATTGCACGCTTGCAGTGCCAGGATGGAGCAGGACAAAACAGCCAGGAATTTGAGGATTAAGTAGTGTGTGTGTGTGTGTGTGTGTGTGTGTGTGTGTGTGTGCGTGCGTGTGTGTGTGTGTGTGTGACCAAATGCACTCATGTTCTATATCAAATTAAACCTTATCGTGGAGGCTGTTGCGTGAACGCCCTCACTAGTGGATGCTATTGCAACAACCCCCCTCCCCCCCTCCCCCATTCCCCACACCAACATGCAATGCAATACCCTAGCTCTGTCCAAGACAGAACATGAGGGCATAATGTGGTCAACTGAAAAGCTAAACAGGGATCACAGGCATTACTCCGGAGAGGCCTGTAATGACCATTATCCTGGAGATTTACGAGATTAGGGTCTGATTGCTCTGCTTGCTGCTGTCTGCTGCCTGGGATAGCTCACGTCGCTTGGCAAATAAGTAGGATTACAAGTCACTTCATTTGATCCCTCAGATGCACTGGTCAGCATTATACATGTATACATGTAGCCCATCCCCCAACACATATTATTGTCAGAGTCCATCCTCTGCTACCGATGGGTCCAAGGATCTTTTTTATTTATTTTTGTTAACTTTGGTTAGCGGTACACGCCTCAGTTTGTATCCGTAATTACCCTTGTGGTTGAAGTTGGTATTACAAAAAACATTGTTGTTTCCATTTGGAGCTCAGAGATTGCTTGCTCCTTTCAGTGAGTGGCTGAACTCCTCTTGACTCCCCTCCCTACAGATATAATGTCTTTTCTACCTTGCTGTGGAGGTAATGGGGGGTGGGGGCACTAGAACATAATTAAGGAGGGTACCTTTACCTTACTGCTGTAACCCTGTGTAGGAGTGTGTGTGAAGACACCCTTGCTACATTACAGATTAATACACTGTACAGAAGTGCAAAGGAGAGGCTCCTGTGACTCTCTCTCTCTCTCTCTCTCTCTCTCTCTCTCTCTCTCTCTCTCTCTCTCTCTCATTGCACCGTAGGGGGATGAAACTGAGAATTTGGTTGCGCCGCCCTGTCTGTTCCAACTTTGAAGAGTGAGGTGTAAATTGAAGCTTAGGGGAGCAGCAGGCTTTGGTTCTGAAGTGACACAAGGAGGATTTATCTGCTCAGAAGGAATACTGAATGTGCTCTCGTGTTGACATAAGATGCCAGCGGTATCTGAGGCTTGAACACATTTTCTCCATGTCTCCCCAGAGGGGGGTGTGTTAAGGTTGTATAGCATGTCCTTCTATTGCAGACGTAGATAATGTGAAATAATGGCATTAGAAAATATACAGTAATATAACACATACAGTACCTTAGCAATCAATGGTAAGAGTTCACCAAATCACCCAAAAGCAGGTTTCCGACCCAGGCCACCGCAACGATCAACTGCCCATCAAATAAGTACCTAAAATTGCCATCAACTAAACTGAAACGCACCATTTACGGCCTGAGCTTTCTCAGGTCACAGCTACATTTCTATTTCTTCAGCGGAGATAAAATGCCAGGGTTGACCACCAACACTCCTTCACACGGTTCAGTGACATTTCTTCTTCAGTTTCACTTTGACATTCTGAATATTGTCACGCTTGATGAGGTCACCGTGCGTTAGGAGGCATTCCATGTTGAATATCTGCGGCTCGCACTTCTCTAAACATCTGCAAACACTTGGGAGTTGAGTTGTGACAGAGCAAGTGTGCATGTGTGTGTGTGTTTGTGTGTGTGTGATGGAGAGGGTGTGTCTACATGGGGATACATTACCTGACTGAAAAAGAAAACCTCTATCCTTATGGGACCTTCCTGACACTTGCCAACATATTGGCAATCGCATATAACGTTTGCTGCTGACAGCGTGTATAAATACACAGTATTTTGAATGAACACAAACAGTCCCCTCGTGTGACTGCCAGCGCTGCATTGGACACAGATACTGTCTTCTATGCTAAATTCATATTTTCCTCTTCACTTGCCCAAGGGAAACTGTTTCCCCTTTGTTTGTAATGGGTTTATAATGTAGTGTGCCAGGGCTCCATTTCCAGAATCTTCTTAAATGTGCAATCCTCAATTGTATTACAACACCCCCACAACCATTTGTATGTCTTAGCTGTCTTCTGGCCTTGTCTGGTTAAGGTTTTGTTAAATTTAGGCATTCAACAGACTATCTGTTTTAAATTAGTGTTACAGTAAAGGTTAGGTTAAGATATAGTGGTATACTAGGCCTATAATAGTAGCCAGATAACTATGAAACACAGTGATGAACCCCAAATAACCACTGCTTGAAACACAACTGTGCATTCATCTGCCCAAGGTGTTTAAAACAACAATAATGCCTTAAGAACAATAAGAAAACATAATGTGTAAATCATGTTTTAGCCAGCAGGGGATACAGAGCAGCAGGCATCCATTTAAACTGAAATTATATTTGATTAATTATTTAATTCAAGGGTGAGATCAACTCTCGGGGTCTTTCCAGAATTTATATGGACCCGAGCCGTGGAATGAGATCAAATATAAGCGCATGCAGAACAGAAAATCCATACATTTTACAATTCAGAATAAATGTTCCACATTTTGCATTATGCATGTTTACATGTGCTACTTACTGTAGGTGCAACTGTGCCAGATATGCAACATAAACTGTGGTTGGCTTTAAACTATTGCATTTATGACTGGTGAACCTGCTGGGCTCTGGGTTTTTAAAGAGGCCAATGTCTTTTCCAAGTTTCAGGGTGCAAGCCGTTCTTCCGTCACCCCCCATTTAGCTAGTTAGTAGTGATCTGCCACGGGTTTGACCTGACTTTTACTGATCCTTGCTCTGCTCTAAGAACCAATCATTCAGAATTCAGGAAATATATTTTAATATCTGCATACTCAGCTACTTCTGTTATATCTAAATATGTCAGTATATATTCACAAATACATTGCTGTTTATTGCCAGTCTTGTTTTATATATTCATCGCAAGCTCCTTTAATAATCCAAACTGACACACAAACACACACGCACGCAGACACACACACACACACACACACATGCCCTGACTTGGTAGAAAGGATACTTGAATATAGCTTTGAACTATATGTGAACTTCTGAAATGTGGTTACAGTAAAAGAAATACGACCGTCGCCGGTTATATTGCGTATTCTGTTAACATTGAGCTAGAGTCCTGAAGAAATAAACTGTACCAAAATGATTCATGCCGTTAATAGCGTTCTAGATTCCAGATGACTGTGGTCGAGGATTTTGAGGGAAAGGAAAGCAACAACCAACCCTGATGTGTAGACTGAGACTCGCTTCTTCTAAATGTGACTCAACATGCGGAAGCTAAGCATTGCAATTCATTTGACAGTTCATTCTAGGATTTGAAAATAAAATAATTTGAATAAAAATCTCTCTGGACTTAATGATGATACTATTTGACAGAATACTACTGACATGAAGAGATTATATAAATGACACTCAATAATATCATTAGACAGAACAATAGGTTTTCTTATGTTTTAAAATAAACTACTGTATCTAAGGCACGTGACTGTGCGAGGAGGGGTAGATAACGATGCGAGGGGTCGGAGTAGAGATCGGTGCTATCCATTTAAGATATGACAGGCTTGCACTCTTACAGTTCCAAACATGAACATCGTTTTTGTAATAATAAAAGAGTGTACTAAGAGTGTAACTGCCAGCTTTCCTTTGCTCGTGCAACACAGATGTACTAACGCCTTGCAATGCTAGTATGCAGCACAGAAAAAAAGAGTGCACTAATTCATCCCGGGGCCAAACATTATATGCAAGGGATAATAGGAATATATGATTGACAGGCTCCCCCACTAAGGACATTACCATCACCAAGGTGATGGAGCGTGTTTCGCCTCAATGCTCCACTTACATGGCTATGATTTACATCCCAATCTGGCTTCATTACCCACAAATCAATGTGGGGATGGGGGGGGGGGACTTATTCCAGCACCGTTTCCTTTATCGTGGTTAGATAGCTCAGCTAGCCAAAGCATCCCGAGAAACTCAGAGATGAGCGGAAACACGAGGATGGGTTGATTGTCCGTAGTTCCTTCTCTGCATAGGGTTCGGCTTTGGTGGGCCCCTTCTGATGTTGTCATGAAGCAGTGCTAAACGGGGTGGGGGTGCAGGACGTGCACTGGATTGAAGTGCAGGGACACCCGCGAAGGGAACAGCTGTACTGATTGCTCCAATGTGTGCGAGGCGCAGCCGAAGAATGAGTCTTTTTGTTTCCACACGCTTTTCCACACCACGGCGGGCCTTTCATCTCTGAGGCACTGACAAAGGCCACGGTGCACGCAGCGGAAACGCCCGGAAGCTCGCACACGAGCGGAGGACAGAGAAAGTGTCAACGTGCTTTCAGGAAGCACGTCAATAAAACTAGGTTTCCCTACTGTGAACTGGACTGTATAATTGGATTGTTATACCGTATTTAATAATATTCCATACCTTTATAAAGGAATACCAAGAGTTTCACTGCAATTCAGCTTCAATTTTACATTGTGTTTGTGGACTCAAATTCATTCACCTTGTTATTGCAGCCATGTGTTGGCACTCTCTGTTTTGAGTGTTGGACCCCACTAAAACGGTTAGTGCTTTCTTAACCAATTTCATTTAGTTTCCACAAAATATGTCACTAAGGTTTAAAGAAGTCAGAAATTGCCATAGGGGGCTTGAAATGTGATGTCTCCTCCAATACAAAACCATACTTAAGACATACAGTAGCAGGCATTAACAACAAAAAGAGCACACAAAGTTTGAGCAGATTTAAACAACTAAATTGTTGTTGTGCGGAAAATATTTTATGCAAGACCTCCAACATGGCAGATAGTTAATGGATTCACAATGACTTCAATGATCTGTCAGGGAATGTATACTCCCCATTGTGTCTATTTTAGTGAAAACATGACTCTTTGACCACAAATGCCAAGGGGCAACATTTGCAACTTTTACGAGGTGTACACTACATTTCAAATCCGTTTTTAAAGGGGGTGCAGATGACTTAATTTATTATAGAATAAGCCAGGTGTAAGTAAAATCGATGTTTCATAGGTTTTTTTACAGCATAATTAATCGATTTTAGTGTAAAAGACTGTGGAACAGAACTTAAGACAGAAAGCATAACTCTGCTAATCAGAAGTTAACTTTAAAGGACCCATTTCATGAAAACCAAGTACTTCTAGTTGTTTTTGGAATTAGCAATGTCGATGTGACACAGAGAAGTATTAAGCCTTTCAAAGTGGACTGTTCGATTCCTGGTCTGTATTGGCTAAAAAATGTAGAGAGGCGGGGAAACAAGCGAATGAGAGAAAAGTCCATATGTTGCGTAATTACTGCACAGTTTGTTTGGTAACGCCCCTTTGAGGATATGGCCAGCTAAGTAGTATACAAGGCAAGGAACTGATGTTGATCGCAGTACACAAACCGTAAGTAAAATATTAATGTTCAACATTTGCAGATGACCAAATCTGTAAATCTAGTCTTTGATACAGTAACTGGTAGGCCACCATAGCATAAACAACTAGTCTGCAGGACAGGCATATTATCAAGAGTGATGCACTGTGCACATCAATAACTACATTAGATTAATATAGGCTATTGTTCAGAAACAGTAAACGGATTAGAAATAGGCTGCTTAAATAATGTTGTGTTGATTTACTTAACCTAAACATTGCTCATTGATAAAGACGCACTCACATCATACCGAAATTGTATCCCTTTTCGGAAACAGATTCCGTTTTTGGTACCGCGAGTAATAATGCTTTTATCTGGATCAGTGATCGGTCATATCATACAAAATATTTAACGTTATGTCCTTGATAATAACAAAGACAGAATATGTCATATGTAATAATTTAACGTAACATTCCTTGTTTAACCAAATATCACTTTGTGTTGTTGCTAGCAGCTAGCCACCTGTCTATCATAACCCTGTACCGTAGTGGCAAGAATGGCTGCGGGTTCGTGCTATGTAACCCTTCATTCATTAATTAATATGTGCTTATGGGTACATGGCTGTTTGGCAGGCAAGGATGGCTAAAATGTTGTGCTATGGTATAATTCATTTCATTAATGAAAAAATTTGCTTAGTTGATACATGGCTGGTTATCAAAACGGACCACCCCTGTTCCTTCACAGGGCTGTGCGACTAGCTGCTGCTGTGTTCATGTGGTTGACACAAACAACAACAAACTACATTCTGCCTCCCGTATCCTTTACTGTAGTCTGGACGGCGAGGTGGAATTAATGTGCAATATTAACACCTTGAAAACACTGCTGAAAATAAACCATATGTGGTTCAAAACCCATAAAACCATGGTCAAAACGCGTTTGAGTACTAGCAGTAAAGCAGTCGTAGGCTCACGTCAACAGAGCTACGTGGAAGTCGGGGCGGGGTGGGCAGTGGCTTGTCAAATTTACAGCAAGTCATTGAAATTTTACCGTTTTTCGAGAGTGGTGGTTGTGATTGTGCTATTCCACATAATTTGTGTGGTATTTTCACCTAAGCTGGTCAACTACATTGCTTTGAGTAGACAAGGAACTGTGTCAACAAGTAAAAAGGAGCATGAAATGACTCTTTTAAGCTCTGAAAAGGCTATGCCTATTGACATTTTACCATGATTATATTTGATTTCTAATATGTTTAAACAAGTAGAAAGGGAAACCTTTTCAAAATTATAGCTAGTACCTGAAATTATCATTACAAAATGTTTTTGACATTGCTTTCCCTTCCATCATTTAAATTATTGTCATAAATTACCTTAAAATGCAGCATTAAAGCAATAATCAATAAGAAATCAATGTAATTGTGTTGCTACAACATAGGGAAACTCAGTTTCAGTTTAATACTGAAAACATATTGGTCTAATGTATTATTAGCAATGGTAATTTTCACATCCTCAAACATGACTACTTTGTTACAGGACGTTCAACATGCTATCACTGAGTGGGGCTCTAAAGTAGTATTTCCTTGTTCAAACCAAAATGTTACCCTTTAACATTTATACTGATAATTACAAGAATGTGGAATGTATGTAGTACACTACAGTATAGATTCACACAATTGCTTTTATTTTCATAGAACCCCATCTTGAGTAGGCCTACATTGTGCGTTCAACTGTCGTAATGTACTTGGGATTCATTTCATAATAGATGAGATGTAGGTTTGCCACAACAAGAAAATAATCACATCTGCATTCGAGGAGCAGCCAAAGCAAAACCACCAGATGTCGGCTTGCTTTCTTGGTTGCTGAGGATGAGCCTTTAAAATACAGAAAGTCTTTGTGCCCCGTCATTGAACTGTGGATACTTTCCACAAGATAGTACATGCAGTAAAAGGGAAACCAATGTGTGGGAAGCAGATAGCATTCCCATTGAGTTTTTGAATGCAGCACTGTTTTTGTTATCACCGTCAGTCTGTAGAATAAATGCAAATAAGCAAGCTTCATGTGGATTATACTGTATATTAATCAGTATTACTTCAGTAGTAATTCATGTTTTTATTTTGAAGGAACATTACACATATTTATGAGTTGTTCTTGGGTAGGTAAGTTTATTAAAGTGTAACTGGACCCCAGCTCTGATCCTGACTCCACCCATGTGACGTGTAGTTCTGTTTTCAGCCCATAAAATGCAGATTTTTATACAAACGGGAATTTTCTGAATATTAACACCAGCATTGATGTGTATCATTACAGATCAATCCTATTATTTCATTCACAGCTCAAAAAACACATTTTAGGGTGCACACTTTAATATTTTTTATTTGTTTACTAAACACTTCAACAACAAATATGTATAATATTATTTTCCGACGTCACACATGATATTGTGGCCATTGACCTTTAATAAAATGCATTGTCAAAGCTTCTTTTCAGTTGTTTTCAGTTCAGACTGTCTTATTCTGTTTGAATCAAATAAACCTGTTGTAATAGCATCCTGACTGCTAATAAACAGACAACCTGCTAATGGAATGCTCCTGAAAGACATTCCTTCCTCCTAGAATAATTGTGTTTATTATCTTTCTCTTTCACTTGTCAAGCACCCACTTGTGTGGCCCTCTGAGCCTACTGCCTACCTATGTGAAAACAAACAGATGTACAGAAGCTTCGGCAGGTGGCTGCCTCCATCTCCTAAGTAAAGAGCAATAGGCAAACAGCAGACTGTTTATATAGCGATAGCATGGAGAAAGAACATTGCACTGGAGTGTGATATTTATTAAATTTTCATAAGAGAACAAGGATTAAGTCTTCACGTCAGTTCCTTTGTCCTCTACATTAAACGAACAAGCCATTGGTGCCTTTTAGTGTGGTTAATATAAAAAATGTTTTTGACTACATACAGTACAACAAACAAAGACACACACACAAAACACATGTCATAAACTTACAATCCTGCATCCAATCACTTTCTACAACTTGAAAAACATTACAGTTTTGGATACAGTGTGGTCTTGGATAAATAAGACCAGCCAAATGTAATGAAATACAGCTAACTACAATGTCAACAACAGTTTTCAATAAAATCCCCAAATTATGTGAATATTATTAGACCAGAATGTGAATGATCAGAATCACAAAGGACATGTAAGTTCTGGCTTGAGTACAGTATGGGGTATTCAAGGACACCAACTTTAACAAGGCTTGAAGGAGTATCACGGCAAGTAAGTCTGCTGTAAGAAGGAAAATAGGACATACTGTATATATTGTTCCTGTCAGGACACTGACACTGGCGTTAAGCCATGGAAATACATAGAGTTTCATTAGGTAGTCTATAAAAAGCTAAGGACAACTTAAGACCTAGTACTACTGGGTTTTATGTAGTGAGGAACACAAGAGTTATGGTTTGCTATTAACAATTACGGGGAGGGGATTACCGTAACAACATTAATTATTTACATTCTTGAGATGTAACAAATCCCATTCTCTCTTGGTGTAACTGCATCCATTTTTTCTGGAGAAATAATGCAGGCTAAATACTTCAGCTTCCAAACCAAATGAGATGCAGCTATGCTGTGCTTTATGAAGCATGCAGCATGAAGAGCATCATATTGTCTAATTCTTCTGTGCTGCATTGTATGGTTAGTCTGCTTGTGGAAGGACCGCAGGTGATTTACCATTCTGAGTTATCAATAGTTCTGTAGTACAGTACAGAGAATGAATGTTGAAAATCACTATGTTGCATTCAAATAATAAGATTGATGTGGTTTCTGGTATCTTTAAAATGGCTGAGAGGATTCATTGTGTCTTTTCTCATTCACAAACATTAACCATGACAGTTGCAAGCAGCCTAAAACATAAGCTGTGGAGTGCACTGGTAACACATATCAAAGCCCTGTATATGCGATGGCATTGATAGGACTGGTCTTATTTCAACATTTTACTTTGTGAACTCAAAGTAAGTAAGTAAGTAATAGAAAAGCACTGAAAGACACACAACACATTCCAAATATCTGCACGGAAGAAAAAGGAAAGGTTTACAAAAGTGAGGCCATGAGCCTTCCATGCTGTTACACCAGACATTTGCTGGGTTCATGTGTCTGATTTGACCTCCAATCATGTGTGGGTGTGTACAGACTCCGCTTGATTGACGGGCTCCTTGATTGACTGCCTGAATCTCCTCAACAGTTTTCCTGAACCAATTAGGGCGGGACAACTGGTACTTACTTTACGATTGGTTCTTGTGAATATGCAGCTTACGTATCTACTGTACCATGCGCAGCTCCACCCACATTTGTGGCTGCATTACTGCCATTATGTAAGCACACTATTGCTTGTGTGTCACTTACAGCAGCCAATCATTAATGTGTGAAAAGGCTTCGATCCTGATCCTGGGTTAACAAGCAACAATCATCACCCACATCCCCCTTGTCTATTGTCGCCAGCAAGACACCAGGATGAATGGCACCCCTCCATTCAGCATGGGTGTACCGCACGTCTGAGTTCATCTACTTACGCAAGAACGCGGATGAGAAACACACACCTGTAGTCGTAATTGAAGACTAACAAGGTGTAGCCAACTAAACATAAAGGGCAGATCATGTTGTGATTGTTAAGCTGTACAGCCAACAGTGTTGGGCATGCCGCAATAAGACATTGACACATTTGGGAAAGAAGCACTTGTGTTGTATGTTCTCAACACAAACTATAAAGTTACAGACTATATAAAGAAACTATAAAGAGCTTTAAATTGCTATTAAATCTTACTGTATGTTTATTTTGGTAAAATAAACTCCATCTTGACGCTAGCAAAAGGTTACATTTGCCTTGAAGCCTTGTAGCTCATTTTGAGGATTACGGATTTAATATGCCACTAAATAACAGGTGTGAGCCAGCCTCTGATGAACTCTGCAGGAGCATCCAGCGACAGAGTAAATACACGGTGAAAACATACTCCGTGTAACGAGATATCGCCGTCATAAATCACCTCGGACTGGTCTATCGAGGATTCTTAGGCCTAAACGTCAGCAGGGTCCTGAGATGAAAACAGGTCCGGGGGCCTCAGGCCGGCTTGCATGTGTTGGACGTGACGTGACCTCAGTAAAAGACAATTGTGAGTAATGGCCTTGCCTTGTCCCCAGAGCCAGCACTAGCTAAACATGGTTGCTACTCGCTATAGTTTGAGAGGGGGCTTAAGGAAAGGATGGGGTGAGTATTTTGGTGCAGTGGCACAGAGTTGTAAAGGAGATTTAGGGTTAGGGCTAGGGTCTGCCTGCCTGCCAAAATAAACACCTGCCCTTACGCAAGTTCCAAAGCATTCTAGGACGAGATGGTTAAGTACCTCCTGGGGAGTTGGGATCAGGGGACGATGAGGGTCAGATCAAGGAAGTACTGTAACGTTCATATGGCAGAGGAAGGGCTGTGGTTGGGCTTTCAGACCCAATTTCTGCCAGCTTAGAGGGGTTTTAAAATGAAAATATCCATCAGTCAATCCTATACATGGCCAAAGTGGTGAAGACGAGAAATGGCTGGTTTATTCTTTTTCTCAAAAAAAATCACCTTTTTCCTGAACATTCAGCCAAGGTTGCAAGGAGCTAAGCTATATGATTTCCCCCTTGCCCAAGAGATATTCAGACTCATAATGTCTGGAGTGGAGATGATTACACAGGCTCTACAGAGAAAATGGTGAAGTCATTTGACATTACACAGTCTTGCTTGCCTGAATTGGACTATCTAAAAAAGAAAAGTGAATGGAGTATACCTTTAGGTGGATATAAAGGGGGGGAAACATAACTGGATAATGTGTGGCTTAGCATGTGTCAAAAATGAGCGTATTAGAGCTCCTTTGTGCTGCCTCAAGCCAATTCTCCAATCTGGATGTACTCGTCAGACAAAAGCTAATTTCTTCACTTTGAAGTGTTCAAAGTCACCCGAGGTCTGACTGGCAGAAAGCCCCAATATTAACATTAAGACTGTTGTCTCCATGTTAAGATCACATAACTTGTCTGTCTTCTATGGACACAATCTATTTAGTCAATGTTATAGTCCATGTGGTGCGTTTACAATCCATTAACCTCAATCACATTCAGTGTCTTCCTTAGTGATTCCTGTATCAAAAGGTTTTCTCACAGGGTACAAACTAGTAGCCTGGCTCTACCCGTCTGCTCTCAGCTCAATATCTTTTCCCTGAGATTACAGTCTGGAAACCCTGTTTGCATTAGTGTTTTCACACCCACCCTGCTGACGTTCCAATCAGGGTGGGTTAGTGAGATGACGTTGAAGTCGAGCGTGTTTCAAAATGGTGGTAGAGCTAGATGAGGCGATCAAACAGTTGCTGATTGGTTAAAGGTTATCCAATAATATTATCAAATTATTACAAAAATAATTATTTTAAAGGTCTTTTAATTTTAAGAGGTCTATGCCCAGTAGGAGGCAACGAATGCAGACTATTTTTATTCACAAAGTAAATATTGGGTCTGGAAACCAGGCTAGTAAACTAGGGGTGTAACAGTTCTGAAACCAAGGCCGAAATCGCAATACCAAAGTCAGAACCGTGGTCCGCATACTCGCAACCAACGTGTTGCAGGTACTGCCTCTAGAGCTCACATACTGTACGGGCAGAAGTGGAACACGTGGGAGCGGGCAGGACTGATTTTAAGAGATCAGACTTAAAGCTTGGGCTCCAAACATGGGTCCAAATGGACCCAGATGAGTTTACCCCTGTCACTACGTTGTTTAGGATTGCGGCAATGAGTCTATTGCCTTCCCATCTATACTAGCCTGCTCAAAAACTAAACAATGTGAAATAATATCAAACTTTATTTAAAAACATCAATGTGTAGTAGGTTGTGTCATTTTGCTGAGAAATGCCAATACGCGCAGCTTTACGCACACACGTTCACACACATTGAAAGCTGCTATAGTTGTGGGTTAGATATGTGGCAGCATACCTTGGATTTCATGTGGTTCTGTCACGTACAGCACAGTATAGTCTCTGAAGTGTGTCAATACAATATTCACGTTGTCCACCAAGGAATGAAAACTGTTCAAAACTGCCAGTTTATTTTGAATTTGGTGTCAGGCTTCTGCCATCGCGGTAAGTGTTTGTTGTACTTCGCCTGTTTGCATTGGGTAACTCTTAGCAATGAAGCTACAGTGTTCTTCTCTTTAGTATTCCACAGTATTGATTAAAAAAAGTGTCTAATTTAAGCATGAATATAGCAGCATACAAGTACTGTTTTCTATGTAAGGATATAGTGGAATAATCCAACTTCATCTTTTCATTGTTTACATAGCTGAGCTAGAATAGCATAGTGTGTGGAGCACATAGATAATCATATGTTATGCTGTTTTGCTGAGTAGCTGGTGTGCTTAGTGTGACATCTAATGGCAGAAAGTACAGAAACAAAAATCTAGTCTACAGAGCGAACATAATAAAGGGCATAATAAAACGGACAGTCTTTAACCCTCAAGAAAAAAAAAAGAAACGAAGAGGTATCAACAGAAAAAATGCATAGTTTTTAACCCTCAAGAACAGTGGCTCAAAAACCGAGATATGAACCGAACCCTGGATATAGTAAACTGTTACACCTCCATAGTGTAAACTAAGGACTTTATGCTTAACACAACATCATTCCAACTGACAGACCTATCCCTCCCCAGCTTCTGGGCCAGAGTCACAATGGGCCCAATTAACAGAACTAGAGGCTGCATTACTTTACAACAAACAAATTACTGTAATGCACACAATACATGCAGCCAAACCAGATGTTTTCAGACTATTAGCACACAGGCCAACGGCAAACATTTTACTGCTTATGAGAGAGTATTTTCTCCTGGTATTATTGAAATGATACATACTATTATCTTTGGTTTTATGTCACCAAAATTCTTGCAAATACGCCAAAGTGAATCAAAAGACACTTATTATATTGCTACATTTCCTTTAAATGAACCAAACTAAGAAAAACAATATCGCTTTATGGATGTTGTTATGTGGCCAAAACCCTGTGGAGAGCCAAATCTAGCCCGTAAACACTTCTTTGTGGCAGGCGTGCGTTCAAGTAAAATATACAGCATTGTACTGCTTCAGAACATGACCCGTTCCTCTAAAAAGTAGCTGCGGCTATGATGGCAGACAATGACCTGGCCTTGTTTACTCCTGCCCCGGAAAGAATGGCTGGAGGGCTCGGTAGAGAGTTCAATGCCAGACATTTAAAACATACAGAGATTGGAGTTATCAGCTGTTCCGGTATCTCAACAGCCCCCCTACCCCTCAACACACACCCACGCAACACGCAGCACCTCAATCCTACCGCCACACACACACACGTACCACACTTGATACGGTACAGTACGGTGAGTAAAGGCGGACACAAATAGCTCGAACATCAAAGGTTTGAGTGATTCTAACAGCTCCCCATCTCTGTAACTGCCACTTGGTTCGCAGCCAGCAGTATCTCCTGCTGACAGCCTCTGAGACACGCTGCCTTCCAATGGTGTGACGCCTCTGACAGTCTGGACGGGTCCTGCCATTTTACTATTGCAATGTGCCTGGACACAGATCCAACCTGCAACTTAGTTGTAGATCTCCCTGATTACAGCTACAGTAGGAAGAGGGCCTTTTATAAAAGGCAAACTGAGTTATTTAAGTGAAGTTAAAAAGGTAAAAACCCATCATAGCATCGACGTTTTCAAAATCAACGTTGTCTTCAAACTTTGATTGATTAAAGGAGGGTGTTTTTTAACTCTTGCCACTAATGGATTTGGCCTTTGGACATTCATGCACTGTTCACACTAGTGACAAGGGGCTGAATGTGAGGCTAGGGTCTGCCTGTAATACAGTGGCACAGTGGCACTGCTAGTGCAGGCAACTGGCATTTGTAGTGGCAAGCTCTGTCCCAGAGCATCCTGTAGTGACAAGCACTTCCCCATCAAACGCATCAACACACAAAGGGTTCCTTCGGATTCTGACAATGTTGGCCATTCATCAAGCGGGAATGGCCACTTCAAAAGCCCACCCACCAATGGGCTAACTAGTCGCCATGACGCCAAACATACAGTATAAACTCAGCAATGCGCGACCACAACAAAAATTCACAATTTAATAATGAATGTACTATAATAATAAATGAAAACGTGCTTGATTGATTCTCAGTACAACCTGATGTTATGAGAATGGAGATGGGAGAAAACCTGGATAAAATCAAAGCTCGTGAAATAAAGAACACCTAACGGGGTGTTTCTGATGTTTAATTTCAGGCTCTATTAACTACAAGCAAGTTCGAGAGCAAGGAACTCTAGCCTACACACACATAAAGGTTCCTTGTTGGGTCCGTCGAGTCCACAACCCACTAGGGTTATTGGTGTTCACATACCCTTTCATTGAATTTCTCACACCCTCAATCAATAGGACAGTGTGATACGCCGATCGTGATCATTAAAGAGGGAAATTGTCTGGCTGCCGGCTGAATCAATTTGCACTCAGTGCGTAGAGAATAAAAGTTCTCACAGTTGTGTAGTGAAACCAAATGAAACACGTACACATACTGTACAAATCAATTTGACAATGCAATGCAGGCTTATGGGTCACTGAACAACAGAATAGCTGTACATTATGTCCCTGTATCCTCCAAAATTCATACTCTATTCAAACACTCTCTATTATAGTGTGCCTTTACAGTATAGCAAAGGCTACATACTGTTCATGTACATAGTACTATATACACACGTACGTGTATACTGTATGTACTAGAGTAGTACAGTAATATAGCCAGATGTTTGTTGTACCCAACCATCTGGGAAACCGTCCATTGAAACATGATTGAAACCATTTAGAAAAGGGCAGGCACTGTACTTGGCATGTGATTGGATGAACTGTAGCTGCCAGTACGATGTTGATTGGTCAGCGCCACCGTGGATCTGACTCAAGCGCAACCATACTGATTCCGGAAGCAAAGTCAAACTGAAGCTAGACGGGAGGCTAGCGCCTGCCAGCCTATGGATGGTACAGTACGAGAGCATGTAGCTTCATGATAGGCCAGCCCATGTTACAGCTGGGTACTGGGTTTAGCCAGAGACACAATACTCTCCTCAGGGCCTGGGCTTGAGCTCACTGTTGGCATGGATCACATTTTGGACACTTAAACCTGCCAGGAAATCTGGGTGGGCAGCTGGTAGAAACTCTAGCTCCGCTCCAACCAAAGCCAAGTTCTAACTCTGTGCCGTCCCAGAGGCACAATATCTAACCTTACAGTGGCTGACCTTACCAGCTATTGCTGTGCCCTTGGAGGTGCCACATAAAGACTGTATATACTGATTTATACAATTATGAGTCTACAATATGCTTATGATGAAGAGCAGCAAGTGCCAAATTTTTTTAAACTTTTTTTTCTATGTGCTGGTGTATGCTGCGGGATTTAAAATGTTCGAGAATGAGAAAAAGGTGAAAGGAGCATTTTATATTGCAATAAACAGGGTATTACTCTAGTTTTTTCTGTATTCTCTACTGGGCTGTCAGTGTATGTCACACCTGGGTCCGGGGGTGTGATCAGGACTTGTTCTCACCGGCGTGCTGACACTTCAGTGCGCTAATCACCAGTTTGAGCACCGTGGCATCCATTCCCCCTTCCCTGCACCTGTACCTTGTGTTGTTAATTAGCATGCGTATATTGGTTTGTTCTTTCCATTTCCCATCTTTTATTGTTTGAGTTCTGTGTTGTGCTGTTTGTTAGTATTTCCATTAAAACTCCTGTACGTTTCCCTGCATACCCAGTCATGGTTGCTTATTGAACCGCTAGTGTCCTTTAGCATTTTATCATGTTGCACAGGTTAGTTCTCCTTTCGGACCGTGGGGTTAAGGAATGGTTCTCATCTCAGTGAGATATATCCCAGAGGTCTCCACATGGACATGTGGATAGCTGGGAGGATGGTATAGTCTTGGTTCACACACACACACACACACACACACACACAGAGTAGTGTTTCAGGGCAGGCTTCAGATCTGGAGAGCTTGAAATCCTTCCGACTAAGACCGAGTAACAATTGTTCCGACCAATCATGGTAAATGGTAAAAGGATTGCATTTATATAGCGCTTTAATCCAAAGCGATTTACAGTATTATCACATTCACACCATGCAAGGTGCAACCAACCACCGGGAGCAGTTAGGGGGTAGGGGGTAAGGAATCTTGCTCAAGGATGCTTACAGGTAGATCAACCCACAACCTTCCGGCTGGGAGCCCAACCAGTGGTCTAGACCACTAGACCAATCAGCGTCATATTGATAGCTATGGACATGTTTTAGGTGTGATGACAGCAAACGCTTTACTTGAAAACAACAATGACAGACAGATGGTTCATCTAAGACTATATACTATTATAATCTAAAGTGACTGCCCTATTCAAACCGTTTAGATGGATGGCTCCCCAGATGGACTTGCAGATGCATCTGGCATGTCAGGTTAACAGGGTATGGCCACTACCAGTAACATTCCTGCCCAGCTTGTCTCTCCGGTGAGTTAAATGGCAATGCCACCTTTGCCTTACATATTATACTGTATATCTACTGCGAGAGTTCAGTTTCAGATTAACCACATCACACAAACATTATGTCAAACTGTAACAAACGTTTTGCTAATTGCCCTTGGCACGTCTGTATCACGTTCGTCCAGATACAAATATGGCTGCAGGCGTCCAGCCAGAAAACCATGAATGTCCAACCGCAGTCCAGAGCGTGTGCGTGCGTGCGCGCGGGTGTGTGTGTGTGTGTGTGTGTGTGTATGCATGTGTGTTTGTGCGCTGGCCACGTCAACAACTTAGGCGCTGCCGAGGCTCTCCCTCCCTTGTCGGCATTGCTCTCCTTTCCTCTTATGTTTTCAAACTCTCTCGCGTTGAAAGTAAAAGGTAAGAGAACTAGCCCGTTACAGTTACTGTCAATGTGTATGGGATCAGCATTGGTTTGGCATAAGCTCTAGTATGCATGGGGTCGTGTTCTGGGGAGATGGGAGGAGGAGGGGGAGGGGGATTCTAGGGTGCAAAGCAGTCCCAGACACTGGGCGCCGTCTCTACAAGGTAAAGTCAGCTATTGCAAGCTAAATGTAAGCAAATGCACTTTTTGTCAAATGAATCTAATACTGTATTAGCATTTCACTATCTTACCGTTCTCTGTGCATGTTGAAAATATAATGTGATACTTCTACACAGCCCTGGCTCTCTAAATAGTAACATAAACAAAGTGGCAAACACTGCTCGTATCAACAAAGCCGTACCATACGCTTTGCTTCACGATGTGTGAGGCGTCGCCGTGGAGGACCGCGGAGCGATACTGTTTTGATTTGAGCTCCAAGTTAGCAAGAATGACTGACCCTGCCTTTGAGTTGTTATTGGTGTGCGACTGTGCGTCTTTAAATCCAAGCCAGTATGCTCAGGCATCAGAGAGTAGCTCTGTCCTGCCCAAGAGCAACACACACGGACAAAGTGACTAATACCAAATGCATCTGTCTTTATGTCACAATGACGGAGGGCCCACGCTTTGGTGAGGCCGGTCAGCTATACCGGTTTACTGGTGACCTTGTGTATAGTGTGGTTCAAGGAAGGGTAATTCTTGGTAACTTTTAGTTCAAATTAAAACAGTATCCCGCCACGGTTCTCCGTGGCACCGCCTCAAACGTCGAAATGCATTGTGAATCAAAGCATATGCTACGGCTTTCTTAATACGAGCGGTGATCGCCACTTTGTTTGTTATTATTTATGGAGTCAGGGCTGTGTAGAAGTATAATATTATTTTTTCAACATGCACGAAGAACGGTAAGCAAACGGAATGCGAGGAGATATTTGTTGAATTTGACAAAAAGTGTATTAAAAATGTATTATATTACATAGCTTACATTTAGCTTGCAATAGCTGACTATACCTTAAAATCTTCCAAAGGGGAAAAACTGTCAAAACGTCCAGTAACAAAATGGCATGCGAAACACGGGTCACGATAAGCAGGACTTTATGGTAGGATTACCTGATTAATAACAAATGCCATATTAGTAGTAAACTGTATGTTTGTTGTTCAAGGAGGTTGTAAACAGGCACACCTTCATTTGGGAATATTAATCATAGGGCCTGTATGTCATATTGTTGCCAACAATCTGTCAACAGCCACAAGGTTGTCAACAGATATATATAATATTACCATCGTGAACAACAGACGTTAGTCTTCATTTATAAATTATTAGCACACATGCAAATTACTTTGAAATCATTGAATTACTTAATTAAAATGACCCTGCTCTATTAATTAATAGTGGGATGTATTCATTATAGTATACAATTGTCTTACTGTGCAAATGCAATTACAAATGCATATGCAAGTATCACAGGCTTGTAATAGAAGCCCTGCATATTCAATTCTAGTTTATGTGGAAAACATACGTGGGACAGCTATGCTTAAAACTTAAAACTGGCGTAACCAGATCAAAGAGCAAACTGACTGACCCACTGACCACGTGAGATCTTATGAAATATTGAAATGACATATTGGCTGTAATTCATATTCAAGGGTTACACATGCCTGTGATATCAAAAGTATGTTTGCTAAAATGGGAACGTACACAGCCTCACACACACACACACACACGCACACGCACACGTGTACACACACACACACATCTGTCCTCTCCTACTTGGCAGGCTAACTTTGCCATGCCCTCCCCTTAATAATGCTGTTTTGGGGTTCTCTGCACCTTTGGCGGGTGGAATACCATAAATTACAGTAAATGTGTTACAGCTGTATACACCTTTAAAGATGAAACTTTTAATTGTCATTATTCTTCCCAAGCCTAGGTGAAATAAAGTGCTTACAATGAGACCCTTCAATTGGCCAATACAAGGGTCTATAAACATAGATGGACAATTAGCTATTTCTCGCTGTTGAGGATGTGCCTATTAAACTGTAAAACTGACACAAAAGGTTATTCACATAGTTAGTAAGTTTGTGTGTGTGTGTGTGTGTGTGTGCGTGTGTGCGTGCGTATAATTCTCTATTTGTTTATCAGTAACTATGAGATCTGAGCAGGGTCAAAATCATCTCCTGCATTATGCATGTCAAAAAACAAAAAACAAAACAAGGGGAAAATGATTAAATCTTGTCAAATATCGAGTCAAAATGCTGAGTGGGGTAGACCTATCTTGGAGGATTCTCCCTGTTGAGATAAAATAAAAGACACTCTTGGAAGTTCATTAAATATTAAAAGGAATCTCTTAGGTTTTTTTCGCCTGAAATCCTTCCAGTAAGAGCGTAATCTCTTAGTGACCCTTCCGTTTGAAAAGCACAGTCAGCTGCTTTCAGGTTCCCCCTACGCCTTCCAGCAGACACGGCTCTCATTAAATACAGTACGTGATGAAATATGGGAAGAATTCAATGTTTAGGGCGTGCAAGCTTAAAGTGCAGCGATACCCCCGATAACTCTGCCAGCAGCTATAGCGCAGGCAACACACGCAGCTATGATGGATCCAATGACGGACTACTACTAGACTGATCTCTATCTCAGCTCCGGTGGATTTCAACACCGTGCCCAGTTGTTATGTACTTCACAGAGTAAGGAACAGGTGCGGGGGAATTTTTAGTGTCGAGAGAGTCATTATGGCTACGCGACTACTAGTGAATGAGCACTGGGCAAAACACAAAGGATGTATAGATGAAAGACTGCAGCCAGAGAAAAGTGATTGGTGGAGCCAGAAACAGATGATCTCTGCATCTGCTCTCTAGTTTCATCAACCAGATATCAACTGGGATTTGAGGAGAACCGGAGGTACACAGGGATATTAGCTGCTGTAGGAAGACTAGTGAGCCTTAATGTCCAATAGCAGGTGCGACATGATGACCCCACTCTAATGAGTGTGCTTGGGCGGGCTTTTGGGGGGGGGTAGAGGGCGGGTTCTTTGCCATATGACTTGTATATATCAACAGCTGTCGTAAAGGAGAATCACTTAAGACATTCCAACGCATGACTTTGCTGTCCGAGTTGGACCAAATATATACACAGACTTGCTTTTTATCCTTGCCATTGTGAAACACAATCAATCCTCGGCTGCATCTATTGCGAGTGGGTGGATTTTTACAGTCATTATTTGTGATCTCCAGTATGCATCACTGGAAATTGGATTAGGACCGATAAGGATGAGGTAACAATCATTCTATAAAATGAACCTCTATAGAAAGGTGTGATAATTATAACAGACTTTCTGGTGCGCTAAGTGGCTGCTATCGTTACACTCTCTCAGTGTTAAGTCAGTCATCAACAGTATGACCATGTACATGATCCTAAAACTATAGTATTACCCTTCTCTAAGTCAGAGCCAAAGTTGACTTGACACAGAATTTAGCCTGGGCCGTAGAGCGAAATAGCTCAAGGCTGCAGTTGACTGTGTGGCACTATATCAAACAAAAGAAGTATTGGTTACAAAATGCTGGTTTGTTTCTCCTAGAAGGTCGGCGATAGATTCCACATTGTAAACACTTCACCGCAATCCATCATTCTGGTGAAGGTTTCCAAGGATAAAGGGCAACCATTGGCACCCATCAATCCCATGGTGCACCAGTGTGCATTGGCCTGACGGCAGCGGTAAATCTGGAGAGGGTTGGACAGAGAGGGGTAACTACCATATGGGAGCAGAGAAATTCCATACCGCTGTAGTTCTGGAGCACGGTACATAAACAGGTTCCACAAGACTTGCGAAAACTGTTCTTTGACCTAAGTTACCGAAAACACATGCATACACACACTGTTTTGGTGCATGTATGCATGCATGACAAAAGACTAAGTAATAGTTCATCTTCTAAATAACCAATGAAACTTGTGTCTCTTGGCATTTCTTGAAGGAGACAGAAGCGCTGGAATCCTATTCTAGTTTGCTTTTGTTAAGTCTTCTGGCAAATCTTTGCTGTGCATCACCCATAAATAACTGCATATAAAAAGACAGTGAGTTTATTCTATTCTGTCTTCAGGCACATGTTTGACAAATGACCGGGTATGATAAGTTGAACAAGGTCATCCTTGGGATTTAAAGCCAGCTGGTGACTAATCTCCTCATACATACTGCAAACTCGCCAAAACCCCATGACATGCCAGGACAATAACCATGTGACATTTGTCCCATTCCCAAAACCTGTTTTGGACCTGTGACCCTGGTGGCTGGCCTTCTTTGAATGACCCAATGCCCATTGATTATGCAAGAGGATAAGAGACCTTCTCTAATGTAGCATTTTACCACACATCTTTAGAAATATTCAAGTCTATGTTAATATGAGTTAATATGGCTTTAGCATTCATAATGTATTATCAATCAAACGCTAATGCGTTAAGTAGTTCCCATTTGTGGTAGGAGAAAAAAACTCAAGTTAAGGATCTTAGCCAAAAGAGAAAATACAATGCTAATGTAACTTTTCTACCACTTTAAAAGATATTGTTTGGATTTCTTTCAGTGCCGTCTCTTTGGGATTATGCATTGCAACAGATGGCCAAAAATCTCATGTTGCTCCTGGTTTTCTATTTTCGTCGAAGGTGTTGTTCAGCTGCCGCGCTTGCGGTCCTAATGCGAGCTCTCTGAAGTCAAAGGTCGTGTATACTCTGTGTCTATACCACGCCATAACAAGAGGGGCTGCCATAATTTCCCAGCTTCCCCTGCTGCCGGCGGGTGCTGACGTCAGAGGGTAGAATGTGTGGCGTCTTTAAAGAGCCTTGCCGCTTCACAAAGGTGCAGAGTGATGAATGAACTGGGGCATCATAGATGGCTCGACTCTCTCTCTCTCTCTCTCTCTCTCCCTCTCTCTCTCTCCCTCCCTCCCTCCCTGTGCCAGACAGCAGAGAGCATGCCTGTCTGTCTGCTGACCGCCCCATTCCGAGACCCAATGCTTTGGTAAAGCCTGTCAGCACAGGGTGGGTGGCTCCATTGTGATGCCTGTGCCTTTTACTAGACCCTGGGTCAGTCCAAACTACAGCTTGGTTTGTCTTCTGCTACCCTCGCATGTGTATTGTACCTTATGAAGTAATAATACCTTGTTTTAATAGGGGAATATGAACTCAATATGAACTCAGTTCGTATTAAACATAGTACCAGAGTTACAGACTTGCTGACTTAATATATATAATATGAATTTGTGTAGGTGAGCCAGTCCAACATGTTAACTTTTTTCCTAAATCTATTACAAAACTTATGCTGGAGCCCTTATATTTAAAATGCTTTTCTACATCATTGATTTTTCCACTAAGGTTTAGTGGAAAACAATGTGGGTGAAAGCTAGACAATGTTTAGGTAGTCTAATAAGCACTGTGCTACAATTAGCACAAAACACACATCCACGCCATCGGCATCGCGTCCAGCCAGAGCTGACTCAAACATAGGTGCAGCCTACCGAAACAAGCGGAGGATGGTAAAACAGTTGGCTAAGCAAGAGTTGTACTTTTCAAAATTACTGCCCAAGGATGTAAGGCATTACGTTTGACATAACAAATACTGACATACTATGTTCGTCCCGCAGAGATTCCATGGGAATCATGGGGACTTTGTTTGTGTGCTGAGCTACAGTAACAACTACAGTGGTTTTCAAGGAAGACAGGGAAATGCTCTTTTTAGGAGTGCATGAGGATTTAGTCAGTCTGTAGCGTCTTATTTATTAAAACAATGAGTTAAGTCAATGTTGCAGCATGTGTAATATATTGTGTTTTTCCTTAAAGTGCTGTAGGTTCTCTCAGGTGTACAATACATTTCAGGCCATGCTTCAGATGTGGCTGGTAATAGAAGAAGCATCAAACCGACACAAATAGGCTTGCAACGTGGTTAATATCATGCACAATGTGGTATCCCCGTGCATATTGACACCCCCCTGAAGGGTCAACACACAGGCAACAAAGCAGACGGAAGGCGAGCCAGTCCTTTCTTCTCTCCGTCATCTGTTTTGCATCCCCCCCCCCCCTACCCTCCTCCACTCCCCCACCCCCCTACCGGAGCTGGGGAGGCTAAACAGCAGCAGCTCCAGCACTCTCACCTACACTAATCCCCAGCACAGCCGCCCCGGAGGTTCGGCAGACGGACATCTGTGCCTCAGGATTGACCCCCCGCCCCCCTCCAAAAGCCTGTTCACATAGACAGTGAGTGCTGCTATTGGGACCAAACACATCTCTGTATATCTCAACGGTTTCTTCTGTGTGTGTGAAACTTCCAAGTGTATCTGTCATAGTGTTCTGCTATTACTATTAATAGTCCTGTGGACAATAACAACTCTGCTAGCTCAAATGTATACGGTATGGAGCTGCGCCAGTGATAATAAATACCATTTAATGAATGCAACATTGTGCCTTTTTAAGGCAACTAGACTTTGCACTGTATCAACAATGACATTATCCTCTTTTGTTTCACCTTGTTTGAAAGGGAAAGAGGTGTTACAGTTTGGCTTCTGCCCAGAGACATATGTGGCGTTAATCTGTCATTAAATAATTAATGTTTTTTATTGCGTTCCTTAGTGGGGCTTTGGTATTTGCTAATGACTCACTGACTTAATTAGCAATGTGCATTTTTACAATAATATACTATTATTGGGTGTTGCTGGCTAAATCATATAGCACCGGAAAATTCCACATTACATACTAAGTGCTGTATAATTAAGTTTCAAACGGTCCTATTTCCCTTTCAGTGTTCTGCCAGTGTGGGTGTAGATTAAATACAGACCATATGACGAAGGTTAACTCAATGACAGCGCTGACATCTCTTGGACCATTACTGAGCCTGCATGGCAGAGGTAGCCATGGAGACCACATTAGCCACTACCTGATCAGGTCTCATTATAAGCCGATGTAAAAGGAGTCATGTAAAAACTGCGGCTCTCTGGTAGACACAAAACAAACGCCTCCATGCTGCGCAGCTGGATGCCTTGTAACCAGCAGAGCTTGCCCCCGGGGCAAGACTCAGGCATTGGCTCTGGCTCTGCCATTATTTTCCAAGTGTCCACTCTTTCCTGAACAAGCTATGGCTCTGCGGCGCGACGCATTCCTTTATTGAAGCCTGTTGACTTCCTGACAGGCCCCCCGGAAGACCGCAGAAGGAGAGAAAGGAAGGAAGGAGACAGGACTGTAAAAAATTACACTTAAATAATGCTTACAAGCAGGGCTACTGAAGCAGACGTCTTTTGCGACTCGGGTCTCGCTAATGCGGCACCGTTTAGCAGATTTGCTCAGCCCTCGTGAAAGGTGTGTGAAAATTGAGCGGTGCAAATCCTCGAGGTCTAATCGCGGCAACTTAAAACTGGACTTCGCAGGGTCTCGCCTGTCGTTAACCAGAGCTGCTCTGGTCTCTGACTCACGGTGGTCAGCTCACAGCACGCGTGATTTCATGCTGGTGCCTGTGTCTGTTTTCTCAAGGAATTAGTGGGCTGCGGCTATATTTCCTAATTCAACTGGAGTGTTTTAGCTGTAATTGTATATTCATTTAATGTCTACTCTGTGTTTTTCTTAAAAGGAGGTTCTGACATAGACTATTTTTATGCCTTAATTTCATCAGGTAGCTCAACTTCAAACGACGTTCTCCCACCCTGTGTGAGAGGGGGGGAAGGGGGGGGGGGGGCAGATGGGAGAAGGCCAGACCAACCACGCAAGAGACAGACAGTGACAAAAAGTGAATCAAAGCACAGCCACAGCAGTTTTGCACTTTCTGGGGAGGGCTGGGTTTTAATAGCACCGGCAAATATTGACCTTTCTCCTGGAGGTTTCCACTCAGACCTTCCCATCATACCTTGCACTGGCTGGAGTCAGGACAGCCTTGTTTACAGTACATCAGCGCCAGTTGGGAAGGGCTGCGCATGAGATGAACGGGATGCCCGTGACTAGCGCACACACGCGCAAGCATATACTGATACAGTGTATTAATACCCATAAAGCACTTCTCCATTTCATTTCAATCTGGTGCTCTATAAAGGTGAAGATTTCTCGGTAAACAAAAGAAGAAGCCATGCATGCCAACAATCTGTCTTAACATGAGGCTGAATTGCAATGTGCACACAACACACACAAACACACACACAAACTGCAACCATAACAACACAAACAGCCAGATGAACGGCTTTCAAGCCCGGATGACACATTTGATATTCTAAGACATCAATATTGGGCAGGTTTAGAGTTTCAGCTGGGTTCTCTGGATGTGGCGGGGAGCTGGAGGGACTCCAGGTAACCACGACGACCATATGTCATCACGGAGTCTGTGTTGATCGATAAAAGTTGCTCTGGGATGGCATCACGGTCAATGGATGGAAACTCACACCCCGCCCCCCAACAAAAGGAGTATTGCTTATTCAAAACCACATTTGCGCTTTGGATGGTTCATCACACGACGCAAGACAGTGTTGTGTCCTTTGCGGTCATCAAAGCATTTGTAGATAGAGAGGGCACAGTGAACTTTCACAGGGCCTGCTATTTTGACTAGCTATTTTATTTAATGTGGGCTGCCTCGATGTTCATGTAATTAATCGTTTTAAAACAGTCACAGAAACTCCTTTTTGGTGCAAGCTTATAGCCCCTTTTATTTGCTCTTGGCTTTAATTTTCTTCTCAAAACATCAAGAAAGACACCCTACCAAATACATGTTTCTGCTGTGATCTGTTTGAAGGGAAATTCAACAACCTGAGCCGTTTGGCGGGGAATCCCTATCATCAGCGTTGCACACACAGTCAGATGTATTTGGAACTAAATGCATGCATCTCCATAATTTCCCGTACCCTATTTGTGGTTTCAGTGTATTTTTGGCCACTTTTTTTGTGTTGTTTTGTTGATAAAGCTACTAAATAGTCATAGACACTGAGAGAGTATCTCTCAGTGACTTTCTTTGCTGAAGAAAGTATAAATATCTCTTAAGTAGTACATGATTCACAATGGCTTGTAAAGGAGCAGTGTTACTGGTGGTTTAAAATAAACTGGTTTAAAGTATTTTCATGCACTGGCGGATATAAAGGAGGAAAACAGACTTTTTTTTTTTTTTTTGATAACCCCTTGCTACAAGTGGTTACAGAAACATTTCGCTCTGGCTCGCTGTGTGCCATCACAAGGGAGAGGGCTCTCATTTGAAAAGTGCAAAAAGAGAGGGAAAATCCTTCCTGGAAGCCACAGCGCATACAGGAATACAGGAGCACTGTGAGGCGAGTTAAGTGGACAATTATTGGACTGCATCAGACTTGACTGGGTAGTGTGAACATGGGAAATTCTTCAGCACATGGCAATTAAGCACGGTCGGCATGGAAGCAGCCGAGAAAATTACCCAATTTTGACATCAAGTGGGAGGCACTGGCACCTATGCGATGCTCCCTGGCTTTGTTATTTTTATTTATTTATTTTTATTTTTTTACAAGCTGCACTACCCCTTTAAAAAACAGCCATGTAAATAAGACTAGCCGTTAAACTCTCAATATTTACTACACATTTCTCAAAATACAACATCTTGATATTTTCTCTTCACCAAAATTGCAGCTGTGGAATTATGACCTTCACAATAATCTACTCTTGTGTCAACGCACACTTCATTCACACTTGGCTCCTGTGGGGTGATAATGGCTTCTTACTCGTCACTTCATGTGTTGCCTTTGGCCAGAATGCGCTAATATGAGAGCAGAGGAGAGCTACTGCGTGTTCACAAATAGATGAAACAATATGCTGCTTCTAAAAATGTTCTAGGCAGTCTGCTACTCCAAATCATTGTGCCAAGATTATATTTACTAAACCACGCTACAGTAAATACAACAGCCTCTTGGAAAGCTGCTGGTTCAACCAAAAACGTATATAGGGCATAATATTTAGCATGACAAACTCATTTTGAGTTCTATTTTTTTGTCTTCAATCATACAATAAAAAATATTTTTACTCACAACTAAACATTTTGTGTTACGGAGTACGAAATACAGAATTATTCAAATTGCAAAAAAAAAAAAAAGAAAGTAAATATTGAACCATTAAGGTACAGTAATGAAGACAGTTTGGTTTTCACCTAGAACATAATAGCAATGACAGATAAATCAGGAAGAATTGCTGAGCAGGCATTAATAATATTAATATAATTCCCTCCTATTTCTTTCACACTCCATTAAATATAAACTCTATGGATTTGTAAGATCTAGATTAGTCTATTCTGAAAATGAGAACGCTTTTGGATAGTCTTTCATTTTATCTTGCTTTCACATAATTTCCTGGTAAGTAAAATATTTCACCTTTAACTCAACAGCTTTCACAAAAACAGTAACTAAACCTACATACATCTGACTATATTTAGATTAATGGGCGCTAAATGTATGAGCTAAAGTGCCTCAAGCCTATAAGGCGGACTAATGTTTCTTTGGCTTTGCTCTCGAGTTTCATCGAGTTAGGATTTGTTAATCCCCCAAGTACCTCAGTGTAGACAGAACTTACACCCTCATCTTGTCAGGGTCTGAAATGTGGAGGGCTTTCCCCCCTACTGAACTGTAACTAATTACAATGATTCCAAGTTCATTGGACGTTGAGCCAGAAAATTAGACACAAAAAAAGAAAACATTGTGTTAGCACCATAGAACTATATATGCAAACACACTAGGGATTTGTCTACATACCTAAAAGTATGCAGGAGGTTTTTATTTGTCACCGCTGGACAATGATACAAATTAAAAGTTCTATACTAGTAGCATTTATGTGAGCCATGTGTGGTCCACGTAGTATGCCTTGTAAATCCTTTTATGGCATAGATGACAATGTCTTGGTAAACAAAACAAGAAGCCATGCATGCAACAATCTGTCCCAACCATAGAACTATATAATAACATGAGGTTGAATTGCAATGTGCACAAAACACACAAACGCACACCAAACTGTAACAATAACATCACAAACAGCCAGATGAGTGCCTGCAATGTAATAAGTATTTTGTAATGATAAAGCTAAGGCAATATAAAGTGTCCGTTGGGAAGAAACAAACCGTTGTCTATGTCTCACCCTAAGATCAACCCTGCTGGCCAGGAATGTCATTGCATGAATTACTCATAACAATTGCACAATTCTGCCTACGCTATCAAAACGGTCCAGACGTTACTAGTGTTTATGCAGTCTTGCAGACTGCTGGTAAGATACATTGTTTTCAAGGTCAAGGTCATATTGTAGAGTCTCCCTGCTTCTGTTTTGCCATGCACCACTCTTAAGAGATATTGTCTCCCTTATGTACCTCAGATCAGTCACAGTGACGCCGCGTAACAGAGATTACTAGGGAATCATTTCCCCCGTCAATTCTACGGATAACCTTGACTTCCCACACACACACACACACACACACACACACACACAGTGCAACCCGTTTGTCTTGAGAAGGCTAGGCCAATCTGTTTGACAACCGCCATTGCTATCAGTAGGCAGTGGTGGTAGCTAGTTGCACCCACAACCTCAGACTAACATCACAATATTATCATCATTTTTCAAGCACCTATTCCTTCCACCCTTAGGGTACACCAGCGGCAATAGTCTGTTGGTTTCATTACTGATGGTGCAACCTTTGTTACTTAACGTGGGTCTTAACAACAGAATACTAACAAAGATCAATGAAGTTAATCTCTATATATGGGAGTTCTGGTCCCATAATGGCCTGAAACACAGTTCCCCCCACTTCAGTTTGCATATCATACGTTTGTCGATCCACTCTATAGGCTACTTTCTTTCGTTTAGGCTACTGTCAGATACCTTGAGGGGGCTTTTTGTAACATAATCACCGGTTATGGAACACAGAGGCATGAGTCAAAGCAGTTGCACGCTTGAGTAATGCGGTCGAAGCATTCGCCAGCCTTGTGCCTTAACCATACACTGATTTACCTTTCCAGTTGACGAATAATCTTAAAGAATGCTTTTAGGTTGGATTGATAACACATATTCAGTAGATAGCTAGGTGCATGTTGAACAGATGTTTATGCTCACAGGCATGTGGGCCTGGGCTTTACAATGCAACCGCCTGTGGCGGTAGCAGTGATTTTAATTAGCCGCTATTAGCCGCTTGTCCAGATAACGCAGAACTACCATGTGCAAATGTTGTACTCGGTATTCTTTGTAATAGAGAGTGTATAGCCGGTGCTTTGTTGAGAAAGCACACTCAACCAGCTGCTGCAATGAGGAGAAGTCAAATCCTTTTGAAATTGGGGTCACGTTACACATCAGTTCGGCCCATGAGAGGTGACCGATTAATCTGGTTTGAAATAGCTCTTGTGTCACCATTACCGAACAAGGGTCATGAGGTGTTCTGCCTATCTGATTAAAGCAACTTCCAACTGCTGCCGGCTTCATCACCAGCACAAGTAGCAATTATGAAGAGGCATGGGGATACTTGACCTCGTCATTTAAATGTTATCACCATGGTACACACCCACTGTGAGACATGTCCAGCGGCGGCAGTGGCACAGTGGGTAGAGTGGGGCAACGGATGATCAGAAAGTCGATGGTTCGAATCCTATTGCATCCTGGTCAAGCTTGGAGGTGTCCCTGAGCAAGCCGCCAACTGCTCCCAGTGGTTGGATGAAGCCTTGTATTGCTGACACCACCATCGGTGTGTGAATTTGAGGAAATTGCTGTGTACAGCGCTTTGAGCGTCCAGTAGGTTGAGAAAGTGTCATGGTAACGCAGTAGTATATGTGTTGATGATGATGAGGTAGATATTGGAGACATAAAATCTCACTTTTAGGCTTTAAGACAAAATAACGTAATAACATTGTACATTGTAATGATTGATGTTTGCTTGAGTGTTAAAGCAAACATCTGCAGGATACAGTCTTTGAAAAAGATTTAAAATACAGCTAAGATTACAACTGATTTTATGTTTTATTGCATCATTTGAAGGTTGTTTTTAACATACGTTAGCATTCTATTTTAATGTTTGCAAGAGGAGGGGGATAAAACATAAAAATATACACAAGCCATTCAAATTTACAGTCTCATAATGTTTGCAGGCAGAGAGCCTCATTCATTAAAACAACAAACACTGTGGACAAACGCATACAAACAAGTCATGAATCTCAAAGTATAAACATCATGAATCGCAATGAGAATGCATCCTGTTTTTCTAAACAACTTCAATCTAAAAATTGTTAATATTTCAGACATCTAATAATCTCCCTACATCAGTAACCCATGATGTGCACACAAACACAAAAGGGACCTCCATTGATTCATTTTCAAACCCCAATCAGTAGCCTTAGTAAAAGTGACCTAGCTATCTCCAGGATTCATGTCTGAAGTATAGCAATAAAGGTACACATAAACACATGCAGAGCCAGTATCCAAATTAGACAAACCTGCTTTTTAGGAAGACGTATTGAGAATCAACGCCCTTCATCAAGCCATCAATACTTTTCTGTTTAACCAGACGTCTGGCCTTCTCAGGCCCATATCCAATGACTGTCCTATTAAAGTGGAAAGAGTTTCCTCACCACTTGATTTCTCCAGGCCTTAACTGTGGCTTACACAGCTGTTTCTACGCTGCTGCTCATCAGATATAGCCATAAGGGGCCCCTGAAAGACCGGCTCACGCTATAGCAGCCCCTAAAGGCCACTACACTCATATTTGCTGGTAGAAAATATGGGTACAAACATCTACAGGTATCTGGAATATTCCACACCGTGTGCTGTGAGTGCTATTGGACACTGTATTAATCAATTAGGTGAATTTGTTGAAGTCGTTATTAGGTCAATTATCTGAATTAAATGAATACAGCGTGCAATACAAAAACATTAATTGATTAAAATAATACAAAATGCAATTATACAAAAGTGTACATTATTTAGCAAAACTGGCTGAAGAATGGAAAATTCATAAAAATGGCTTCACTACTTTTCCACGTTTACTAAATCCTAAATCTAAAGCATTACTGTTACGCCAAACGGCTTCAAAGAAACATCTCCGTCAATTAATTGGTCGAGTTACAGTCACTGAGCTAGGAAATAGATGTGTCGCGCATGGTTGCACACATCTGTGATGACAGTGCATTTTCTGTGCCCGCACGCGGGTGCATGTAGCGCGCGCACGCACGCGCGTGGCATGAGTGTCTATTCCGCGCCGAGATACACAGTACGACCCTCGTGGTGTAGCTAGGTCCGAGTCATATTTCATGTCACATGGCGACGTGGCTGGTGGGGTGGTTTGAGGGGAAAGTGAGAAGGGTCTGGCACTAAAACAGGCTACCAAATCTTTGCCATCTACAGTACAAGATAGTCCTGTACACGGAAACATATGGGAGTGGAGAGGCAGACGTTTCTTCAGTGGGGTAGTTCCCTTAACTGAGAAAAACACTAGTCTAATGGTGTGTGGCCTAATGGACAGGTAAGGTCAATACCCTGATCCAACTATTTTCTTTGCGGCTGGTCTATCAATGATAGTGCGGGTGATTTTAAGGGTGTACATCTTTTTGGCAGACAACTAGGCAAACCTAATTTTGTTCCCTTTCACTTTTTCTCTTTCGGTCGGAACCCCCGTCCCCTGTTGTGTCTTTGGACAGTTTGAGGGATTTCTTGCTTGTTTTTGTGGAGTCGAAATGGACTGAACATTTTTAAAAGGAACACTGAAATGTCAGGCCGCTAAAAAGGATTACTGCCAGAGCGGTGTATGCATTGCCTTGTCAGACGTGGATGCATTTTTGGCTCGGGTCATTAAGTGAACAACAGACAAAGCATTTTAATCAAGTGTGAATCATTTCCATCTGCTGAAAAATGTATTGCACACTGTGTTTTGTATTGCTTAAATACAGTATTTTACTCATTTATTTTTGCTATACTTTAGCACCACCACCTTGTCTACTGGCACTTGAACAGACGTGTTTATAAATATATAATATTTCCTGAATGGATCTTATAACATAATGCAATATAGTAAAGCCATGCAGCCCTTTACATTATGGTCCTTAATGCTTGTGACAATAGAGAACATGTGATAAGTGAAGGTACAGTAACATAGGGTCACAGCGTGCACAGTGTTATATACAGTGTGAGAGTACATACATGGTAATTCTGGGCAGGCTCCAGACTAGTGGCATTAAAGTTTGCATGTCAGACACACGTTGGCAAAAGCACAGCCTCCTGCCACAGCAAGCAACAATGTTTTTCTGCCCGCCCGCCCATTTTATTTGTAGTGCCTGTTCTCGTTAGAGTGACAGAGCGCAGATCAGCAGCATCTGGGACCCCCACCCAAACATCACCAACCTCCATGTCTGCTATGGGTGCAACAGCCACGTGCTGTGGGGATGGCTTTGGGTAGGGGGGGGGGAGAAGGGGGGGGGGGAGAGAAGACAGGAGAACCTATATGTGGGAAATGGCTCGGGATGCCTCGTTCCGCTTTCCTTGAACCGGAGTGTTCCGTGATGCGAGTGCCGCGCTGGCATCATCACGCTCGCTTGCGATTGAGAAATTGAGAAATTGATGACAGACACTGGAAATTCGTCCTTGCGTCCTTAACGATCGGAATAAAGTCTTTTTGCTTTCCCACGGAGAGCGGAGTCAGTGAACTATACAGTATATCGTACATCTGCATAATGCATGAATGCCATGTTGTTGGAGCCGTGTCAACGCTAGCTTGATGAGCAGCAAAACATAGATGCTTAACATCTATTATGTGGCCTTCAAACGTCTACAAGCAAAGGAAAAGAGAAAGAAACGATATACTAAAGACAGAAACATGGCCGTTCTGTGGGACTGGGGAAAATAATATCCCGCAGGATAAAAATGTGCTGTTACAATACATCTATGTGAAATGTCAATAGTGCGCTTATGTACTGTCCGAGGGGTATTTCCTTAAACATCACAGAGTTAGAGTCATATCCATCTCTAACATTATAGGATAGTAGGCCTTCTGTTCTGGAGCGGCGTCGTATTTGAATCTCCCTTCGTTCTTCTGTCACACTCTCTTTGAACCGTGGTGGGTCAGGGATGAGTATGTGGGATGTATAGGGTGGGGGGTGGTCTTAGCTCTTAGAGAGACTTTGGTTGAAGGGTGACTGGAACTTTCTATCACCCACCCAGTGGATGTGATCAGAGTGAGGCTTCTTTTGTAAATGACCTGACTCCCACCCATGACAGATAGGCTGGGGGAAGACAAATCACAAGAACATCACCAGTATGACCCCCACCCCCACTTCCGGGCTCCACACAAGGGTCTTTGACAATGTAACTTTGGCGGCGTAGCTTGATATTATGTCATATTATGTCACCGGTTTCGTAAATGCGGTGCTCGACTCCCTGCATGATGTCTGAGCACATCTAGCACCCAGAATTAGCCTCCAGTCATCGTGAAGTGGTTCTGTTAAGCACTAAAAGCCGTATGACCATTCCCTTTGAATACAAATTCGAGGCATAAAACATATGGCCCATTAGCCATCTTCTGTCCAGTGTCCAGACACAAGCGCATCAAAGTAAATGTCACCCATAACAGCTTTCCAGCCCTGAGCCTTTACTCCTCACATCACCAACACACTGCAGACACAGTAGCATGAATGTGGTATGTCCTGCTGGAAAACGACTTAGCAGAAAACAAAAAATAACACAGGGTTGACATTCATTTACTAAGACAAGCACGCCAAGGAAATACCAAGTTCAAAGCCATTTAGAATAACTCAACTCCACCTTTAATAATTCAAATTGAATTATCCGAGCTTATTCGGGTGATGCCGCAGAACCTAAAACGAACGCTTAAAAATACATTTCCTAACAGTAACAAGACTATGCCATTTTGATGGGGCAACTGCATGATAAACAATAGAGTTTGGGGGAAGTGGGGGAATCTTTCATTCAATTGTGGGGTGCGCTGTTGCGGCCCACGGAAACCCTGCGGTAATCGTAGAAATAGCCAGCACCAGATCTCCAATCTCTTGCCCAATTCCAGGCTGATTGATGTTCCAGGACGGCTGCCAAGAGGAGCAGGAGCATTCCTGCCTTCCTTTATCTATACGCCTCTGTCCCTCTTTTCCCCTGCCTTTTGTTCTCCAGTAGCCGGGGGCCCTTCACAGCAGGGCAGCATATAAAAAAGAAAAACGCCAAGACACTCTCCCTGTTCCCTGTGTAGTGCCCCCCCAGTTGATGTGCAGTAAATGGAGGGGAAGTGTGCCACCCTTTGATGCCGCTGCAGTCATTTGCAATGCACTTAGTAGGCATTCCTTCTCAACACCACACACGCACGCACACACACACACACACACACACACAAGCGCTCCTGAATCAAAAGGTACAGCAAGGACGTTGTGCTATTTCCAACATGATGCCTTGATTAAAATGAGATATAAAGCAACTTCTTTTTAATAAATGCGCACATAACAACATGATTACCATGATTGTACAACTGCAACTGCACTATTGTTTTTAATTCCCCTTCTTCTGTAGTAGTAACAAGGACAGCAGCTAGCAATCAGAACCCATGCTTCCCATTCCACTCTGGGACGGGGACACACACACACACACACACACACACACACACACGGCACGCACGCACGCACGCACACACGCACGCAAGCAGACCAAACTCCTCTGTTTCCATGGACTCCAGACCAGGATGGCCTCCTGCTGGGTACCCAGACTCCATAGCTGCCGTTGGTACTTGCCTGTACCAACGGCAGCCTTCACTGGCTCATGGTTAACCAAAAGCAGCTGTCGGCGCAAGGCTAGCTGGAATTCTGCTTAAGTTTACCTAGCGCCCCGGTAATTACGCCGCCATTGTGGCCGAGAACCACACAGCAGGGCTTGGAAGAACATCCCAGGTCCCAGCCAAGCTCGATATCTGAGGAGATGGGAGAGTGTGTGTGTGTGTGTGTGTGTGTGTGTGTGTGTGTGTGTGTGTGTGTGTGTGTGTGTGTGTGTGTGTGTGTGTGCACGTGAAGAGACGACACATTGAACTTAATGAGAGGCGTGACATGGCCTGAAGGCTTAATAAGCCTTGTACTGCATCTCTTGTGTTCTGACAGATCGTACTTCTCACCACCAGAGCATGTCAGCCTGGTGCTGTGTGTGCGTGTGTGTGTGTGTGTGTGTGTGTGTGTGTGTGTGTGTGTGGGGGGGGGGGTTACGAGCAGGCGGGTGGGTAAACAGAGAACGTGCGAAGCCCTACCTCTTGCTCACTGCACATGTTAATAAGACCCAATTAAACAACAGGTCCTGCTTGGAATGCAGACCCAAGGGGAAAGGAGAAGGTATATGAGAGAAAGGCAAAAGAAAGACAAATGTGTCTGCCGATACCAAAATGGTCAGCAGCGCACCTTGGATAGGGGACCATTTGCAGTGATGGTTTAGTTTAAGGTGTGCAGGCAGCCATGTTTGGCTTGCCCGACATCGTCAAGTACACTTGAACACCCCACACCTGTGAAGTATGGCCATAATTACTGGAAATGGGACCGATTATTTAACCCACAGGAAAAGGCTTCAAATAATATCTGCTATGGCATTTTTACATTGTCAAATAAAGAGACCTCGTAATCTCAACATTAAAAAAACACAAATATAGCACAAGCACATATCACCTTAATTCATTCTATTTCACTGTCAAACGGACTAGATTTAGTGCGTTTGTCTTGGCGGATTTTGCCCTCTTTGCAAGGGCGTAACTACCACTAATGCAGACAATGCAACCACATTAGGGCCCGACGTCAGCCAGGAGCTGTTATCTTATTTCATAGTCACATTATTAGCAAAAGTTCGATATAGTAGCTAATGGTCGATGTTATGTTAAAATGTGTGGAGTTGGCCAGTGGAATCCTGGGATATGGTGATAATATGACATGCGTAGGCACCTGCATAGCAAAATCATTTTACGAATAGTCTGTTAAATGTAAAGAGAGGGAAATGCAGAAACGGATTGTAAACATGGAAGTGGACATAAGAAACACATAATTAAAAAGGCAGCCGAAATGCAAAGCTTCTAAAAATAGATAATTTACGTAACTTTGAGCAAGTGGTCCTCTTCCAAAATGACGTGTATTAAAACTGAACTAGCCTACTGTACTGAGCTCAATGGGACAGAGCAGCAACTGAACTTAAGCGTAAAGCAACCCTTGAGTGTGCTGATATGAAGTACGTTCAACTCAATTCAATTTATTTACTATTTTACTACTGATCAACAAACTTTTCACTTGTCAATACCGGTGCGCCGTCACCAAAATGTTTTAATTTGTCATGGTGCGCCGACCTCAGCTTTCATCATTGATGTTTGACTTGGGAGACGATAGTCTATAACCTTCTGACAATGCATATGTAGCCTATTAATATTAGGCCTATCCCTGACCTCATAAATGATTATAGGCATTCTCCTGCAGCGCATTTCACTGTTGCCGTTAAAATTGGGTTAAATTAAGAAACAGCTTGCTTCAAAATAGGCTATTTTAGTTAAGGGTTCACTTTCACCACTCTGCATTAGGGCCCACTGTTGCCTTGTTACGCCATTGCCTCTGTGGACAGATAATTCACTGAACTGTACTTTAGCAGCCATGGGCATACTCTCTGGAAACATGCTCTGTCATCCCCGACAGTTAAAAAGCCAAAGACTGTGAAAAGACATTAGGGGTCTCCTCCCTCAGGAGACAAACGGGTATAGTCAGACGTTCACAGAGAATAAACAGGAATTGTGTCTCTCATTCGGGTGCCTGCAGGTCATGAAGTGTGTGTGATAGAAGCTAGAAATGCAAACATTTAACTATATCAACACTCGCCACTGAAGATATTATAGCACAGTAGTGCTCTAGAAATGCACTGGGAATGCAGGATTAAATCAAATTCGAGAGGATGTCAGTCCCCCCCCCCCTCCCCCCTTCAATATCATTCTCAGAACTGCTTTTGTTTAGCATTGTTGCACTTGACATGAAATGTTTTCATTGTTTTATTTCCGCCCCAAACGAGATGTGGTGGTGGAAAATAAATAGTCCACCTATGACAGGGGTTTTCATAGCTCTTCCCATAATGCCACACTCATGCACACAGACCTCTTTAAGTGAGGGTATGTTATTGATGCCCTATATAACACTGAGGACACATTTCTGTCTTGTGGCTGGTAGCCTATAATATGCCTGCCTACAAATCATGTTTCCCCACAGAGGTGCAATGGCAGTAACCAGATTCACACAAGGCTCATTAATATGATGTTGATGTCAAATATAGTTATATATGATTTCTAAATCAGTGTGTCAAGGGATCCGTCATGGTCTTTACTATAGACGTGTATGGCTTAACTGCAGGTGATGGTGAGATATGGCATGACTGACATGTTCTTAGTGGAAAGACTTGATTTAGACACAGAAACATGCATAGGCTTACCATGTCAATTGATTTGTAATTACAACTTTTTTAGTCTCGAAGCCTAAGGTGTATTATCGTTAACACATTTAAAGAACACATAAAAACACAGCAGAAGATTGTGTATGCTCATTATTAACTTTACATTTTTGTAATTAGAACCCATATTGAGGTAATAAATGTTGCCCTCTGCTGGTGGAAATAGTGTATTTCATATTTGACTAGAACGAGTGGGCAAGTGGCCGCTCGACTCTTCAAAACATCAGTAGTCTTCTTGATAAATCCCCTCACCCCGCATCTCATCCCCCATTTAGCAATCAACCAATCAATGTCGACATCCATAGTTCCACTTGCCTAACAAGTTTTAGAAAAAACAGTATACCTCTTCAACTCTAAATGAATAAGATGGACGTACTGTAGGCCTAATTATTCCATATTGAATTAGGATTCCTGATAGATACCTAACCCTACCAGACTTTAAATCCAGAAAATATACAGGACATAACACTGAACGCAAGAGAAAAAGTAATAAATTGTTCATTTCAGTTTACCTGGGGGACAGTTGCATTCAGGTGGTGTCTCTCGAGCAGTGCGAATCTTCGCAAAATGTTCATAGGAACGCTGAAATGTTGAAACAGAATGGCATGTTAATTTATATATGTACTCGGTTATGACGCGTGTGGTGCTGAATGCTTAACAAACGCTTGGCTTTACATAAATCAAGTGCGGGGAAGGGGGGGGGGATAATGCATTTTACCTGTAAAAACAGCTTATCCACTCTTTCTTGAATCAGAGAATTAAAATCATCCACGGAGAAGCCACGGGGACGAATCAAGGTGTGCTCGACATTTCCAATTTCCAAATCCACAACCCGGTTCTTAATATCTACTGTGTTGATACCCAGAAACACGCAAAATGCGATGGACGCCACAGAACATAAAGACGAGATAATATTCAATACTGTTGCACGACAATAATACTGTCGTTTTTGAGGCGACACTTCACTCTCCATTTTATCCACGCACTTAGACGCTCCTCTGGTCTCAGCTATTTCCATAACTACCTATAAACTATGCACGTTTGGAAGCGATCTGCATGGATCTGGCACGGAGTCACGGAATTGTGTCACGGTGCTGTGCCCGTGTGCCCGCGCAGCAACGTTCGCGTACAGTGAGTTGTGATGACAGCGGCAGCACTGTGACTGCTCTCCAATCCACACTTCCAAGGCAGCACACGCTGGATAATAGCTCGCAGTGGGACCTCCAACTTGTTGCACCAACCCTCGCCACTGTATCCTATACCGGAATTTCCAATTACGAAAAGTCTGATGAAAGACAACCTGGAAGACTGCCAGTGACCTGCACAGTGTTGCACCGTTCGTGGCAACTGCTTTTCCACGATGTATCAAGGCATGCTCGCTGGTTATTAAGGATTCAACACGCCTCCAAATCGCTGTGATTAGCATAATTTGACAAAATTCTCCGTCCTCCGTCTCAACGAAATAGTATAGCCTATAGATTAGGCTGTATGGGCAATTCTATACATTTAGTTAGAAACTACGGAACGCAAAGATCGATAATTTGTTTAATTAAAATGACAATGATTTAAAAAGAAGTTGTGATTGCAAACTAGTGTTTTTAAACTTTTAGGCTATATATAGGCCTAAGTGTTATACGTAAATTATGATATAACAGATTAGGGTTAACTAGGCTACCGCACGGACCTCTGAAATGATTTTGGCCACGGTGCGTAAATACGCACAAGGATGAATTTGAATTATAACCTATAGGTCTATGATAAAGGTGCAGTGTATCGCGTTCTTATTTTTTTATAATATCCTCCTTTTATGTGAATATGTGTAACGGTGGCCAGCAGGTAGCTTTGCGGTGTTAATCCTCACTCTCCGACACCTCATAGGACGCTCTGGCGACGCAGGCCAATGCCCATGGGTTTTTGGCCTGCCTTGCCTTGTAGGAGTGTCTGCTCTCTGCGTGGGAGATCGGGGTTCGATTCCCCGAGGGGGACGGACGATCTCTGTCACATATGCAATACATTTATTACAGCCCGTAATTCACCACGTCTCATTGGTCGTTGTGTTTAATTAATGGACCTCGTGGGGTATATCGTGCCACAAGCTCCCCGGTGCTCCCCGGAGACAACTAGATGTCGTTAATTAAACATGATTTAAATCAAAAGCTCAAACTTGTCTTGCTAAATTTAACTCTCTTCCTTCCAGATGTATAAAAGCATATAGACTTATCATCTGGCAATACAATGAATAAGAAGGCATGGGCAGTTTGTAAAATGACAAAATAAAACACTTGGCACCACCGTTTGTCAGTAGGAATAAGTGTTGTATACTGTACAGTATATTCAACAGTTGAAACAATTTATCCAACTATATAGTATAGGCTACAATATGGGAAGTGGGTGCTGCTTCTAATAGATGAATGCACGATACATGTAGTCGATCCATCATTATTACACTCTGGAATTTCAGGAAATATATTAATATACTATTTGGGGTTTAAACTTCATTGTAAATTCTAACTACAATTACTGATAATTTAATAACATATGCATTCAACCTCCATGCAGCTAGGAAATGTAAGCTACAGTACTGCCATCTTGTGGACAGATTCAGAACATGTATGGATTCATGGCTTGAAACATTGATATGTAACAAAGACATAAATAATTAAATATGCAAAATGCACATTTAAAGCAGTCAACTGCAGGAGACAATATAGCTTATGAAATGCAGCCTGAATAAGAACTTTGTAAAACCTAATAATTATTATCAGTTCTCAGTTATGTAAATATGGGCCTACCTTTAGTTTACAAAAACTATAAAACACACATACAGTATATACACCGATCATCAGCCAAATGTTGACATATATACATACATATACATATATATACATACATACATATATATATATATATATATATATATGTATATACACATATATATATATACATATACACATATATATACATACATATACATATATATACATACATATACATATATATATATATATATATACATATATATATATATATATATAAATATATATATAAATACATAAATATATATAGACATATATATACATACATAAATATATA